>CM035841.1:80617421-80897421 GCA_020510985.1 Pholidichthys leucotaenia
ACAAACAGAGAGAATACATGGCACATTAGCATATTGATATACATATCAGCCAATACATATGATTAGCATGACCACTGGCGCCCGGACGTCTCCTCCTTAATCCGGTGATGTATAAACAATAGTCCATTGTTCTGGTTGTCCCCCCAGGGGTTCTCTGTCCGTATGTGAATGGTCCTCTGCTTCTTCCGGACCTTTTGAGTGTGAGGATGAATGTCCCTGTAGATTGTGGTGGGTCATCACAGGGCTCCCCCCCAGAACACTCAGAAGGGGCTGTGACACCCCCCCACCACCATTGTTTGGCTCCAGCTCCGGTAGAACTGTTGCTGTTGGAGGGCATGTCAGTCCGTGGGGGGGACGGGGGAGGGGTGGAAAGGACAGTGTACTCCGCTCCGAGTTCCAGCACGTTGAACGGTCGTGGATCATGGGTGCCGGGGCCGGTGTGCAGTCGTACATAATGGAACCAGACGGCGATCGGCCGGCTTTAGGGAGTGAGGTGCGGGAAGAGCGCTGTGGAGGAGGAGGGGGAGGGGGGTGGGAGTAATTGAGTGCCGGCCCGGGACGTCAAAGATGTCTGGGCCGCGCAAAAATTGCGTGTTTATCCGCGATGGTGAGGGACTTTCCCGGTAAACCTGGCGGAGAATACAGCGGCTGTGAAAAAAAATTATGTCTCTGACTCCTCTCGCGGCTCGATCCAGTGAGGATGTGGGGAAGGCGAGTGGCCAAATTCCCTGAGGATGCATAGCAGCTGTGAAACGACTGCAGCTGTGTGAGGGACTTGGCGGTTTGGCTTTTAGGTGCGGGAAGCAGCCCTAAAGCCATCGGGGACAGCACTCGGCTAAATTCCCCTTGTGCGCCGTGGCTGAGAAACCCATACAAAGTCCTGTGTGCGGGCTGCACATCTGCTTCAGGTGCGTGAGCAGCCCTGAAGGTTCCGAGGCTGGCGATCGACCGTGTTTCTCAGTCATGTGCAGCAGCGGAGGCGCTGTATCGGTCTGTGGAGCTGGCTTGACCCTGTGCGTGGCGTGCGCGTGGCGCAGTGACCACTTAGCTGGCAGTTGCGCTGTTCTCGTAATCCTGCAGTGTGCGTGCGGGGCTTCTGTGTGCAGGAGGTCTGCTGTCGGGAGTTTAGTCAGAGTCGGTGAGCTCAGTGGAAATTAATGCATTCGGCGTCGATAATTGTCCCCGTTCAGGCTGCTTCCTTCGTTCGCTCGTGTCGCCGTTCATGGTGCGTGTTGGTCCAAGCGCTGCCCACTCCGGGGAGCGCGGTCCAGTGAGGATGAAGAGGTTGCAGGCGTTCTCTGGTCCTCTGTGTCCACAGCGCGGTGAGAGGGAGCAGACGGTCATTCTCTCTCGTCATGTCACCAGTGTGGAGGGAAAAGATCAGGCGAGGGGTGCACCATGACGCATGCTGGGGCTTCCCGTCCGGGTGATCTCCGGGGTGTTCGCCTCGTGTCCCATTCTTCGTCAAGGGTCACCAGTGTGGAGGAAAAAGGAGTCCACAGTGCGGCAAAAGGGAGAGATAGTCCATTCCATGTCAGGTCACCAGTGTGGAGGAAAAATCAAGCGAGACGCGACGAGCTGGAAGATTGCAGAGTTTTATTTCCTCCATCAAAATGAGACGCACTTGTAGCGCTGTGCGCTACAGTGGTGCACTGTGTCATGCTGTGTGTGCTGTGTCATGTTGCACTCTTGAGGCATGTATAGCAAGCTCTTTTATACATGTTATACAAACAGAGAGAATGCATGGCACATTAGCATATTGATATACATTTCAGTCAATACATATGATTAGCATGACCACTGGTGCCCGGACATCTCCTCCTTAATCCGGGGATGTGTAAACAATAGTCCATTGTTCTGGTTGTCCCCCCAGGGGTTCTTTTTCCGTATATGAATGGTCCTCTGCTTCTTCCGGACCTTTTGAGTGTGAGGATGAATGTCCCTGCAGATTGTGGTGGGTCACCACACAAAGAGATTTAGGCAGATTTAGGTTGCTCATTATCCTCCGCGGTAGGCTTGTCCATTGTGTGGTATTACATAATTGCAGTTATCCTGACAGCCCTAGTCCCTACATTTAACGTCCCTCCTCTCACCTCCACCTTTCCTTTTCTCTCTCTTCATCCTAACATGCCTTCCCCCTCTCCACCTCCTCGAACTTCGACCAACAGTAGCCCAGTTTCCACTGGCACACTGTTGGTTAACAGCACCAGTGGTGGTCATTGTTAACCCTGGCCTCGACTGATCCAGTATGAAAGTCTCATTCTAGATAGATGGATGGATGGATGTACTTTATTGATCCCAAACTGGGAAATTACAGTGTAACAGCTGCATGACAGTAGACAACCACACGACAGAAACACACACATGACAGACAAAGGGATTACCCATGGAAAGTAAAACTAACACGACTATAAAACCTATTTACATCTTAGCTTAATATATGATGACCCGTATAAACATATGAATCATCCCACTGCACAATGAAGGACTATCAGGAGCAGAGTGAAATGTGAGGTACCAGTTAGACTGTAAGGTGCAGTGTGACAGCATGGGTATGACCAGATTACAACATCATAGTGAGTTAGTGTACAGTTAAATGGCATGCGGCAGGAAGGATTTCCTGTATCTGGCCATTCGACAGCGAAGCTGGAGTAGTCTACTGGAGAAAGTGGCATGACTACATTTAAAGGTAATCTTGTGAAGTGTACCTGTACAATCTGTATATCAATAATAGCCTTCTTAAGATAAGATAAAATAAGATAAGATAAGATAAGATAAGATAAGCCTTTATTTGTCCCACAATGGGAAAATTCCAGGATTGCAACAGCACAGGGATAGCAACACTCAGAGCAATAATTAAGAAGATATGAAAAATATAAATAAGAGCAGTGGATATACAGTGGATATACATACGTACACATAAATATATAAATATACACTACCGTTCAAAAGTTTGGGGTCACTTAGAAATTTCCTTATTTTTGAAAGAAAAGCACTGTTTTTTTCAATGAAGATAACTTTAAACTAATCAGAAATACACTCTAATATCTAATATACATTGCTAATGTGGTAAATGACTATTCTAGCTGTAAATGTCTGGTTTTTGGTGCAATGTCTACAGTACATAGGTGTATAGAGGCCCATTTCCAGCAACTATCACTCCAGTGTTCTAATGGTGCAATGTGTTTGCTCATTGCTTCAGAAGGCTAATGGATGATTAGAAAACCCTTGTGCAATCATGTTAGCGCAGCTGAAAACAGTTTAGCTGGTTAGAGAAGCTATAAAACTGACCTTCCTTTGAGCAGGTTGAGTATCTGGAAAAAAATATTATTTCAAATACAAATCATTATTTCTAACCTTGTCAATGTCTTGACTATATTTTCTATTAATTTTACAACTCATGGTGGTAAATAAGTGTGACTTTTCATGGAAAGCACAAAATAATTGTCTGGGTGACCCCAAACTTTTGAACAGTAGTGTATATACAATCAATCAATCAATCTTTATTTCAGATAGATTAAAAGTACAGATTAAAAGAAACAGAATAATATAACAAAGGGGGAAAGAAAATCCAACAAGGTCAAATTAGACAATAACTCCTCTGATTATACAGTTCAACATAAGTTATCCGAAATGGGTGATGGCTGAAGCCGCAGCTTATATTGCCCACCCATATTCCATCCAAGAATTCAAAAGAAAAACAAAACAAGAGCGATTACAATTCAGAACAAAGTTAAGACAAAATGTGACAAAAAAAATAGGCAGCAACACAGCGCAGACTGGATATGACAATCCTTATGTGATTTTATATGTCATCTTGTTTATATGTTTGGAGTATTTCTTCCTTTAGTTTTTGTTTAAATTGTCCAAGGGTTGTACATGATTTTAATTCAGGTCCAAAATCATTCCATAATCTGAATCCTTGCACTGAAACACAATATTGCTTGGTGGTAGTTTTCACTGAAGGTTTTTGAAATATACACGTTCCTCTAAAATGATATTGTTTCTCCCTTATTTGGAACAGCTTTTAGATATTTGCGGGCAGTGATAGATTCTTCACTTTAAACATTATTACTGCAGTTTGAAAGTCAACCAGATCTTTCAACTTGAGAGCTTTTAATTTAAGAAAAAGTGGGTTTGTTGGTTCCCTGTAAGCAGCTTTGTTTATTATTCTAATAGCTCTCTTCTGAAGCATAAAGACTGGATATATGTTTGTTTTATATGTATTTCCCCATACTTCAGTACAATATGTCATGTATGAGAGTATTAATGAATGATACAAGGTATATAGTGTGGGTTGATTCAGCAAATATTTCACTCTGTGTAGTATTGCAATTGATTTGGATATTTTACCTTTAATATAATTAATATGTGACTTCCAACACAGTTTATTATCAATTATTACTCCAAGAAATTTAGTTTTGGGTACCCTTTCAATCTCTACACCATTTACACTGAGTTTAGATACTAAGTTGTTGTGATGGTTGTTAAAAACTATAAATTTTGTCTTACTTAAATTGAGCGTTAATTTGTTCGAATCAAACCACAGTTTAAGCTTTCCTAATTCCTTTCCGAGTTTATCCAAAGTTGTTCCAAATTGCTTCCACTGTATAATAAATTAGTGTCATCGGCAAACAATATTAAATCCATTTTTTCTGAAACTTTACATATATCATTTATATACATATTGAATAACAATGGCCCCAAAACTGAACCCTGTTCAACTCCACAAGTAACCTTCAGTAACTGTGAGTTTTTGTTAACAACACATACATACTGATATCTGTTCTTTAAGTAATTACATAACCAGGACAGTGCTACCCCCCAATATCACAATTTTGTAGTTTCTTTAATAATAAATTATGATCCACTGTATCAAATGCTTTTTTTAAGATCCAGGAATACCCCAACTGAATACTCTTTATTTTCAACGGCAGTTGATGTTTTTTCTATAAATTCCATTATTTATTTATTTAGCGAATGCAAAGTCCTTAAGCCAAGCAGTTGCCTCCTGGTTTGCTGTATGGAGGGTGTGTAATCCTCCTTCCAGTCTTTGGAGCGGGCAAGCCTTTATGATGTGTTCCATTGTTTGCTCCTCTCCACATGTGCACAGTGGGCTGGGGTACTGCCCCATCTGTGAAGGCTGGCCAAGCAGGGGCCATGTCCAGACCTGAAGCGATTAAGTGTACACCAATGTCTCCTTGGGAGGTTGGTGCCCCGGACCTGTTGGTTGGGGTTTGTCACCGGGTGTTTATTTGGGACCTCCTTGGTCTCCCATTCCACTTGCCAAGCTGTCTGGATGGTAAAGTCAGCTGGGGGAGGGTTTTTCCAAATCGGCCGTCTGGATGAAAGTCGGGCAGTGGGTGGGGTATAGATATCTGCATGGATTGGTAAGTGAAGATAATCTTTAACTTTTTGAAGCATCCTTTGAGTTAATGCTGCTCGCCGGACGTGTGGAGGGGCTATGTTTGACAGTACAGGGAGCCAGCGGAGTGGTGTTGAGCGGATTGTTCCAGTTATAGTTCTCATGGTTGTGTTGAGCTGGGTGTCTACGTGGTGTGTGTAAGATGACCTGGACCAGACAGGGGCACAATATTCTGCTACAGAGTATGAAAGGGCCAGTGCTGAGGTGCGCAGGGTGGAGAATGCTGCCCCCCATTTTGCACCAGCGAGCTTGCAGAGCAGGTTGTTTCGTACCTTCACCTTAGCAGCCGTCCTCTTTAGATGTTCCTTGAAGGATAGGGTCCTATCAAGGGTCACTCCAAGGTAGATTGGATTCGGGGCATGCTTAAGCTTGAGTCCGCTCAGGTGGATGTTTAGTTCTCTGGCAGCTTTTACATTGTGAAGATGGAATACACTGGAGACGGTTTTTGCTGGGCTTGGTTTTAGGCACCAGATTTTGCAGAACTGGTCCAGTTTGGCAAGATCTTCCGTGAGCACCCGTTCCAGTGGCTCAAAGTCTGGTGCTTGGACTGCCAAACAGATGTTGTCTGCAAAGATGAATTTGCGGGATTTTGTAGTGGGCAGGTTGTTTAGGTAGAGGTTGAACAGAGTTGGAGCTAGAACTGAGCCTTGCGGGAGTCCGTTTTTCTGCGTTCTCCATGCACTTGTGTTCTGACCGAGGTGGACTCTGAACCTTCGGTTGGTCAGCAAGGTTTTAATAATTGCTGTTGCCCAAGCAGGGATCGCCTTTATAAGTTTCAGGTGGAGGCCTTTGTGCCAGATCGTATCATAGGCGGCTGTAAGATCGAGAAACACAGCCCCTGTCTTCAGTCTGCTCTTGAAGCCATTTTCGATGAAGGTGGTTAGGGCCAGTACTTGTTCTCCTGTACTGCGGTCCTTGCGGAAACCTGCTTGATCCACAAATAAAATTTCCTCTATTCCTGGGGAAATACGTTGCAGTATTAGGCGCACCATGATTTTGTAAGGAACGCTGAGTAGGGAGATTGGGCGGTAGCTTGCTGGTAGTTTGTGGTCTTTACCAGGTTTTGGAATGGCAATGACCTTTGCTGTCCGTCATTTCTTTGGGATCAAGTTTGTTTCTGTGATCCTTGTGTAGAGTTGTATCAACCAGGTTAGGGCTCGGGGGCCAAGATTTTTCATGAATTCTGGGAAGATGTTATCGTATCCTGCTGCCTTTCCACATTTCAGGCCCTGTAGGACTTTCTCCAGTTCATCAGCCTCAAAGGGTTCAGGGTTTGTTTCCTCTACAGGCATTTTTTGGTGTTTTTTTTAGCTCAGTTGTAACTGCTTTTCTGGTGACTTTGTCTTGGGGTGCTTTGGCGATAGTCAGTAGGTGGGATGCAACTTGGTAGGATGTGACATATGCTCGGCTTTGGCTAGGGGGCTTCTGTGCAGCTCCTATGCGATGGATGAGGCTCATTTCCTGCTAGAGTGGGTAAAGCTCCGGTCAGCAACTGTCTCCTCCCATTTCTTTCACCGGGCTGTATTTAGCGATTCAATGAGATGGTCTGCTATCTCTGGGTCCCCTAATGTTTGATAGGATTGTAGGAGGGCAGCGCTTTCTCCGTCCAAACATGGGACATAGAGGGGTCGGTAGCCTCATGGGATTGCAGTATGGGCAGCCTTGAAGATTGCGCTGCAGAAGCGGTTGTATGCTTCATCTACAGTGATGATATGGAGTGGGATGGTAACAACACTCCGGTCCAGAGTTTCACTGAATTTCCAGCGCATCTTCCTTGGGCTGTTTATGACTGGAAGTTGTAGGCCAATGTGAACAAGCTGGGACCGGTGTTGGCTCTGTGGAAAATCATCAAGAATGAGGATCTGTGTAGGATATGGTGCCCCATTCAAAGAGCTTACCCAGCACAGGTCAGGAGAATAGTCCTTCTTCCACCTAGCAGAGTGGAGGGTTCCTCTTTGTTTGGGGTCATATATCAAAGCGAGATCATTTCTAGATTCCCAGTCTGAAAGTGCCTCCCCATCACTGTCCACTGCTGGGTACCCCCAGTCAGGATGATGGCTGTTAAAGTCCCCCACATAGATGGCAGGGTGGGGTAGGGTGGGTAAGACCTGCAGATCCCAGTTGGCACTAGGGGGCTTGTACACATTGACAATATGGAAGCCACCAGTGGTTATGGTGTCTGAGAAATGTGTTGTTATCAGGTGATTTGCTTCAACTATGTCAGAACGCACATAGGTGGCACGTCCATGTTTAGCATGTGGAACATAGCACAGGAGGTCAAAGCCTTTGATGGTGTAGCGGCCAGCTTCCTCTGTGCCAATATGAGTCTCTTGGAGGCAGATTACATCAATCGAATGTTGGAAGGCGAGGACTTCGATAAGGCTTTGCTTGGCTGCAGATAGGCCCTCAACGTTTAGTTGTAATATGCCAAGGGCAGATCCTACCACAGAGTGCTCTCGGGGCTGTTTGCTTTCGGCTTTAGGACTGTGACTAGGCTTCTTCTTTGACTTGGCACAGAGGCGTCGTCTCTTCGATTTTAGTCTGCTGGTAGGATCATTAGCTTCCCCGGGTGAGCCCAGGTACTGGCGGAGGGCGCGACGAGAACGCTGATCCATTGTCCTCTAAATTCCATTAGAGCAAATGCAGTTGTCCTCTTGTGTCTGAACCCATATTGCTGCTCACACAATAAATTATTTTTCAGTATGAAGTTGTCAATTCTCTCATAGAATACTTTTTCAAGTATCTTGGAAAATTGCGGCAATAGTGAAATTGGTCTATAGTTTGAAAGTTCCCCTCTGTCACCTGTCTTGTATATCGGAATTACTTTAGCTATTTTCATTGCATTGGGAAATATACCTGTTTGGAGAGACAGGTTACAGATATACGTCAGTGGTTTCACTAAGCATTCAATAATAGTTTTGACTAAGAGCATGTCAATACCATCACAGTCCGCAGATGTTTTACTTTTAAACGATTTAACAATTTCAATGACCTCTCTCTCGTCTGTGTTCTTTATGAAAATTGAGTCTTTTATAGCAGTGTTTTTGCTTATTGTATCACCTGTGGGTGCCGTAATGGGTATTTCTCGAGCCAATTTAGGACCAATGTTAACAAAAAAGTTATTAAATTCATCTGCAGGTGAAGCTGCATTCACACTCTGAGTCGTTTTATTATTTTTTGAAAAATCGGTTGGGTAGCTTGTATTTCTGTTTTTATTTCCAAGAATATTAAGTATTGTCCATGTATTTTTAAGATAAGATAAGATAAGCCTTTATTAGTCCCACAATGGGGAAATTCCAGGATTGCAACAGCACAGGGATAGCAACACTCAGAGCAACAATCAGAAGACAAGAAAAAACAAGAGCAGCGAGTATACATATGTACATATAAACATAAATATATAGACACACGATGTGGAGCATTGCAGCTAGATGGAATAAATATATAGATATATAAACACAGTGCGGAGCATTGTAGCTAGATGGAATAAATATATGAACATATAAACACACAGTGCGGAGCATTGTAGCTAGATGGAATAAATATGTGAATACATAAACACACACACAGTGCGGAGCATTGTAGCTAGATGGAATAAATATATGAACATATAAACACACAGTGTGGAGCGTTGTAGCTAGATGGAATAAATATATGAATATATAAACACACAGTGCGGAGCATTGTAGCTAGATGGAACAAACATGTAAATATATAAACACACACACAGTGCGGAGCATTGTAGCTAGATGGAACAAATATGCAAACACATAAACACACACAGTGCGGAGCACCGTAGCTAGATGGAATAAATATGTAAATATACTGTATAAACACACAGTGTGGAGCATTGTTGCTAGATGGAATAAATATATAAATATACAAACACACACAGTGCGGAGCATTGCAGCTAGATGGAATGAAACAGCATAATCGTCTACTTAGTTATCCTACATGGTATGATTATGTACCCATACATATTGTCACCCTCCGTAGCTACCAGTATTTTCCTAGTTGTATACCGGAGGGGACCATTGTGTAAGACTATTGCGTCTTTTGTATTCAATACTATTAGGTTGTCACGTCTTTTTGCTATCTCTGCGAGCAGCCCTGCTTAGGTTATACAGTCCGACAGCCGTTGGTCGAAAGGACCTGCGAAACCTCTCGGTTGCGCACCTAGGATGATGTAGTCTACTGCTAAATGAGCTCCTCAGTGGGTTCAATATGTCCTGCATAGGGTGGTACTCTAATATTGTCTCTGTTTTTCTCCAGTTCTTTACTGTAATAGTCTCTTTTACTACATCTTATTATATATGTTAACTTACTTTTGTATGTTTTATACCGCTGCTCTGCTTCTTTTGTCCTTTTCTTTAGGAAAGCTTTATGTAATAAATTTTTCTTTTTACACACCTTTTGTAATCCTTTGGTTAACCATGGCTTATCGGCAAATTTATGTTTAGGCTTTTTCTTTACTAATGGACAGTTTTTTTCATAAAGAGTGGTTACAATGTTTATAAATGTGTCATAGGCTTCATTTACATCTGATACATAGACTTTTGTCCAGTCTTGCTTCAGCAAGTCTTCTTTAAAAGAACTGATTGCATTTTGTGATTTGTATCTGAACAATTTTAAATTTTTTTCTGTATTGGCCCCCCTGTGGCCATGGATAAGTGCAAAGGTTGGCAAATGGTCACTTATATCATTTATCAATAATCCACTTTCTATTTTCTTATCAATAATATTAACAAACAGGTTGTCAATAAGTGTAGCAGTGTGAACTGTGATTCTACTGGCATGTGTTATTGTGGGATATAGACTCATGCTGTACATAGAATTCATGAACTCTGTAATTACATTTTGTTGAAATGGATTTAGTAAATCAATATTGAAATCTCCACAAATTACTACCATTTTCTTACTAGTAATATTATTGTACAGCTCGATTAATTTATCTCTGAATGTCTCAATGCAAGTTCCGGGCGTTCTATATATACAGCTTATAATTAGATTTTTTGTTTTAGCTTGGTCAGTCTCAACAGTAACACATTCCAAACTCCCTGGGAGTGCAAAGGGCATTCCATTTACAAGCTTACACCTATACACGTCATCAATATACAGTGCAACACCACCACCCTTTTTTTGAGATCTGTTAATATGAAACATCTGATATCCCTCTATTGTCGTCAGAGGAGCCTGCTCTTCATTAAGCCAAGTTTCAGAGACTGCGATAGCTGTAAATTTTCTGTCTAGCTGTTTTAAATAGTCCTGAATCTGTGGAAAGTTTTTGTTAAGACTTCTGCTGTTGAAGTGTATTATTGATAGTTTACCATCTACTTGCACTTGACTTTTGAATTGCTTTTCAGTGTAATATTCACAATGATTATGAATATTATTGAAAAAGTGGTTATCAGGATCAGTATCATTTTCCATCTCTTGTAGTTTATGTTGAGCATAATGGCATATTTTCAGAGTTTGAATTTCCTCACTCTGTGTCAAATGACTTCCTCCAACTGGGGATAATTGATGTCTACTCAAGTCAGTCATAAGTTTTTTTGTTTGTTTGTTTTTTTGGTGTTGTTTTTTTTAAGTACATTGACATGGTATGTCAAAAGAACTATTCTTGCTGTGTGTGTGTGGATATGGACTTATATAGTCTCTTAATTTTCTTAATCAGTGTTCATCTGTATTTATTTAATTCAGTAACATCTCTTATTATTTTACTCTTTGCTTCCTCAGGTGTTCCATTTAGTTTGATCCAAACTCTACAGTTTCTTGTCCATGTTGCCTGCATCTTATTTTGTCTTTTCAGCATCCGTGCTTACCGTGCTATTTCAGCATTAGTTTTTGTTAGATGTTCATTTAGGTAAACTTCTGTTCCCCGTAGCTTTCTGGCCTGCCTCAGTATGTCATTCCTTACCCTTCTGTTCACAAAGCACATCACAATTGATTTCTTTGTTTTATTATCCTTTCTGGGTAAAGCATGACAGGCTGAAATTGCATTTGCTTCGACCTTTATATTTCTACTATCAAGGAACTGAAGCACCTGGTTTTCCAGGGAGACTGATTCACTCAGGGGAGCCTCCTCACTTCTCAATCCTGCTGTTGCATGAGCATATGATTGATATTTAATGTCTAGTCCACTTATAATTAGATCATCCATACAAGAATATTGTTCAGGATCCTCGACGTGTCGCTCCAAGTCTGCAATTTTTTTGTCTTTTTCCTTAATTGTTAATTTTAATTCTCGGACTTCTTCCATTAGCCCTATTATTTTAGCCTGCTGACTAATCACTTTGGTCAGTTCTTCTGACAAGAAGTTCAGAGATTTTTTGATCTCTTCCATTTCCTCCTTCTTTGGTGGCATTTTTACTGACCTGTGGATAGTAAAACAATCTCTGCTGGGGACGCCGGTATCCGATCCGACCGACCTTGAATCCAGCTGGGCCTCAGCTAGCCCCCTCTGCTGCTAGTCCCGCTGCTTACCGCCGCCGTAACCAATCTCCTGTCCAGCCTGGGTACCGGCAGCTCCTCCACCAAGTCCTGCCGCCCACCGACGCTGTAGCTGAGCTCCGATCCTGCTTCTGTCCAGCTGGGGTCCCGGTAGACCCTCCGCTGAGCCCCGCCACCTACCACCGTCTGCCTCAGTAGTTCCTCCGCCAAGCCCCGCCGCTGCAACTGGGCTCCGATTCCGGCTGGGCCCCCAGTGGTCCTCCACTGGTCCCTGTCTCCCACCACCACTGCACTTGAATTCCGATCCGGCTCCCATCCAACTGCTGCCTCGGCTTGTTCCTCCGGCGAGTCCCAATCACCGGGGACAGAGGTGCTTCTCCGTGTCAGTGCTAGGTGCTATGACTAGCTATGGCATTAGCTATAGCAATAGTGTTAGCCTAGCAAACGCTTCAGGTAAAGTGTAGCAGTGAACCACGAAAAGAAACGCCAATCAGTTCACTCACGAAAAAGGGCAGTCCCAAAAGTCCAATTCTCACAGCGAGCGCAAAACAACTCTTAAAAACAGAGATCGAGTCTGACCCCCGAATCCAGACCGGCTGAACCACAACTAAAAAAATTTATTTAAGCTGAGCCTGCAAGACTGAGACCACTCACTCCGCCATCTTGGGGCGGAGTGAGTGCGCCCCACTCACTCGCTCTTCGCTCTGTCTATACAAAGTGCGGAGCATTGTAGCAAGATGGAATAAACAGCATAACTGTCTACTTAGTTATCCTACATAGTATGAATATGTACCCATACATATTGTCACCCTCCGTAGCGACTGATATTGTCCTAGTTGTATGCTGGAGGGGACCATTTATGTAAGTCTGTTGCATCTTTTGCATTCAATACTATTAGGTTGTCACGTTTTTTTGCTATCTCTGCGAGCAGCCCTGCTTAGGTTATACAGTCTGACAGCCGTAGGTTGGAAGGACCTATGAAACCTCTCGGTTGTGCACCTAGGATGATGTAGTCTACTGCTAAATGAGCTCCTCAGTGCGTTCAGTATGTCCTGCATAGGGTGGTACTCGGACTCCAGCAGAGATGACAGTTTAGCCACCATCCTTCTCTCTCCTATCTCCTCCACTGGGTCAAGGCGTTGCCCCAGGACAGAGCTAGCTTTCTTTTTTTTTTTTTTTTTTTTTTAATTTAAGTTTTTGTAAAGGGTATACAGGTCATTACAGCATTGCATTGTTTACATTTTCATCGCACGTTCCCTTATTTTTTGCTATTTGACAACATTGGTAGGATAGTTATTACAACACCCCCTTTTTTTTAAAGTGAAAGAAAAAAGTGAAATTAAAGAGAATTAAATAAAAAAATGAATAAACAAACAAACAGAACAGCAAAAAACAAACAAACATAAAATTAAGTAATTAAAAGTAAAAGAGCATCTGAGTAGCATTGGAACAAAGAGCGGGGCCATCATTGAAATGGTATTTGTCAAAGATTAGATCTAATGGAAGACACATATGCGTTCCAGGGTTGCCAAAAGTTCATGAACCCATCCATGTCCTGTCTCAGTGCGAATGTCAACTTTTCCATCGAGTAAATGTCTTGAATCACGTTAATCCAGTCTTCAGGTGTAGGACAGTCCTTCAGCATCCATTTTTTAGTTAGGGCTTTTTTACTTGCCAATATTAAAACATTGAATAAGTATTTATCTCCTCGTCTTTCCAGTGAGTCCGGTAGTAAACCCAAATACAAAGTTACAAAAGAAAAGGGGACTGTTATTTTGAATATTTTCCCCAATATTGTCTGTACATTGGTCCAATATTGGTGGATAACTGGGCATGACCAAAACACATGAAAATGATTTGCAGTCTTTTCAGCACACAAGCGCCAACAGTTCAACCCCTTATGGGTAAATTTGTTTTGTGCAGGTGTTCTGAAAAATCTTACCAATTTTTTCCATCCAAATTCTCTCCACTGCAGGGATGAGGTACTTTTCCATTGCTGTCTATTTAGCTTTTCCCATATTTCCAATTGTAAAGTGAAATTCCCCTCTTTTTCCCATCTCTCTTTTATATATGATGTGTTGTCTCCTTTTAAGTCTTGAAGACCTTGGTATATTTTAGAAATGTATCTGATCCCTGGGATCCCTTTATATGCCATTAAGAAGACCTTCAGAACACCTGACTGGGCCCTTTCCAAATCCTCCTTTATAAGTATATTGTTTATGTGGTGTCTAAGCTGAAAGAACCTGTAAAGATCTTGATTTATTAGACCTTGTTTTTTCAAATCTTCAAAACTTCTTAAAGTTTGCCCCTTAAAAAAATCGTAATATTTTATCAGCCCTTTCTCTTTCCACTCTTTAAATCTAGTGTCTGTTTTATTGGGGGTAAAGTCTTGATCATAGGCAATCCATTGCAGAAGTCGATAGGGCTCTTTAGCTTGATTCTCTCTGACTATCTTAAACCAAATTTTTAGCGGGGTCTCTATCCACGGGTTAGTGTTATTCAAGAGTTTAGGTAAGGCATTGTTCCCTATTATCGCCTGTAGGGAGATGTCACTTGTTATTTGGCATTCCATCTCCTTCCATTGTGCAGTGTAGACTGGGTTACATATCTCTACTAAAGTTTTAATTTGTGCAGCTATAAAATAGTCCCTGATATTTGGCAGCGCGAGCCCACCTTTGTCTTTGTTTAGCTGTAGGGTTCTATATCTGATTCTAGGTCTCTTGCCCTGCCATATGAATCTTGAGATCCTTCTGTCTAGCTCCTGCCATGTTTTTTTGGGAGGTTCTACCGGTATTGTTTGGAAAAAGTATAGAAGACGTGGAAGTATATTCATTTTGACTGCTTCAATTCTTTGTGCAGTACCTAAGAATGGTATCATATTCCATCTTGCTAGGTCAGATTTTATTTTTGTCACCAGTGGATCATAGTTTAGTGTTATAATTTTGTTGAGTTGTTTCGGGATATTGACCCCCAGATATTTCATAGATTTCAACTCCCAGTTAGTTTTGAGTTCACTTAGTGAATAATGATTTGGGTCATAGTTGAATGTTAAAACTTGGGTTTTATGCATGTTTAATTTGTACCCCGATAAATCTCCATAGTCTGAAAAAACTGAGATTAGTTCTGGTAAAGAAGTGTCTGGTTGCCCTAGGTATATTAAAATGTCATCAGCAAAGAGTGCTATTTTATGTTCCTTCTGACCAAGTGTAATACCTTGAATTTTTTGATTTTGTCTTATCCATTAGCTCAGAGGTTCTATGAAGATTGCAAAGAGCAGTGGAGACAGGGGGCAGCCTTGACGACATCCTCTTTCCAGCTCAAAAGATGATGATAAATTACCGTTAATCCTTATTTTAGCTGTTGGTTTTTTATGTAATGCCTGTATAGTTCTAATGAAGTTGTTATGAAAATTGAAACTGGATAAGATTCTATATAGGAAAGACCAGTCAACCGAATCGAATGCTTTTTTAGCATCTAATCCCAATATGACTCCATTTAAGTTATATTTTTTTATATGATGAATTATGTGTAAAGTGCGTCAAATGTTGTCTTGTGTCTGTCTTTGTCTTATAAAACCTGTTTGGTCTAAGTGAATTAAGTCTGTCAGTATGTTTTCTAACCTTTTGGCAAGGATAATGGTAAAAAGCTTATAGTCCTGATTTAATACACTGATTGGTCTGTAGTTGGAGCATTCTAGTTTATCCTTTTCAGGTTTAGGTATAACTGCAATGACCCCTTCTCTCCAGGAGGGGGGATTTCCCCTGTGTGGAGGACATAGTTAAATGTTTTCAAGAGGAGAGGAGATAGTTGCTGTTTAAAGGTTTTGTACCATTCTGCTGTATAGCCATCTGCTCCTAGGGATTTGTTAGCTTTAAGTTTCATAATTGCTTTTTCCAATTCTTTAGGTTGTATTTCTGACAGTAGTGTTTTATTTTGTGATTCCGTAAGTTGGGGAAGGTTTAATGTGTTTAGGAATGTCTCGGATGCATTTTTATGTTTTTTGTGGGAGTATAAGTTCTTGTAGTAATTCTCGAAGCTTTTAAGAACATCCTGAATTCTGAATTTTATTTCCTTTGATACTGGGTCTCTGATTTTGTAGATTGCTCTTTCTGTTTGTTGTTTCCTCAATTTATAGGCTAGTAATTTTGCCGATTTACTGCCTGCTTCATAGTGTTTTTGTTTCAGAAATTTAAGTTTCTTCTGGATTTCTATTGTGTAGATCTCATTTATTTGATTTTTAATTTCTTTAATCTTGAGCGAGCCATTAGAATGAGTGTTGTCTTTGTGTTCTTTTTCTCGGTTCTTGAGTTCTGACTCTAGTGTGATTAGTTTTTCTTGTCTCAGTTTCTTTTGGGTTGCCAGTTTTGCAATAATTTTTCCCCTTATTACAGCTTTGCACGCATCCCACAGTATTAAAGGGGATACTTCTCCATTATCGTTTTCTTCCAAATATCTGAAAATATCTGATTCCAATTCATCTTTCAGTGGTCCTTTCAGGACATTTGAATTCAACCTCCAGGAAAATGTATTATTTGTGTATTTTTGGATGTTTAAATCCATATAGATCGGACTGTGGTCAGAGAGATCCATCAGTCCTATTTTACATGTTTTTACTCTTCCAATGTCTCTATTAAACCTAAAAAAGTAATCAATCCTTGAGTAAAATGAATGTGGCGTTGAATAAAAAGTATAATCTTTTACATTGGGGTTGAATTCCCTCCATACGTCACAGATTCCCATTTCTTTTAGTAGCATCCGAGTTTTCCTATTTTGAGTGTTATTTTGATGTGAAGAATTACCTGTTGCATCCCAGTATGGATTCAGTCTTAGATTGAAGTCTCCACCACATATCACTAAACCTTGGGCTTTAGTTATCATTAGGTTGAATACATTTTTATAAAATTTCCATTTAGCCCCTGGTGGTGCATATACATTCAGCAGGGTGATATCTTCTCCCTCTAGCCGCCCAATTACCAAACTGTACCTCCCTTCTTTATCTTTGTGTTTTGATTTTTTTTCAAATGTAATTTTGGTTGATATCAATGTCGCTACTCCCCTCCTCCTCCCTGACTTATATGAAGATGAAGAGATCATTTTAAACCCTTGTCTATTGAGTTTAGTGTGTTCCATGTCTGTTAGGTGGGTTTCTTGTAAAAATATTTTTTTTTTTTTTTTTCCTTTGAAAGACAAAAGTAAAATAGAAAGATGTCTTTACCTTCTTTACATGTTTCAACTGCACTGCAGCCTTCATCAGAAGAGTCAGCTGATTGCTGCCAGCTGACTCTTCTGATGAAGGCTGCAGTGCAGTTGAAACATGTAAAGAAGGTAAAGACATCTTTCTATTTTACTTTTGTCTTTCAAAGGAAAAAAAAAAAAGGATAAATAATTGAAAGAAGACAAAATGAACCTGTTTGACGTGTTGTAAAAATATTATTTCTGCTTTGTCTTTTTTCATTTTGCGTAGAATCTTGGATCTTTTAACTGGATTCAGGATCCCTTTTACATTATATGAGACTATTTTGGTTACACCCTGTTTCTCCATTGTATTTTCTTATTTAGTATAACAGTGTGGTGGCCCTCTTTTTTGCTACTCAGAAACTGAAAGAACATTAAGAACATAAAAAACATTAAGAACATAGTGTACGAGACTTTAAAACAAAAATCTGTCAAAAAAACTTCCTGAGCTGGGGTCTCTTTAAAGACCTTGTAAGAGCCCTGATGGAGTGTGGGCTCTGAGGGAAATTCCTCAAACTCTGTTACGTGTTGAGGGCCCTCTCTTACCCCTGTAAGTTGTCCCATGTTTTTAACGTGAATTTCAGATCCCAATCCGAATTTGTAATGATTTTTTTTTTTTTTTATGCCTATACCCTATGAGATTGTGTGCACCCTCCCACCCCCATCACAGCAAACATTCACTCTAATACAGTATTTGTTAGTGTGGAGAGAACATATGGGTCATTGTTACATTTCTATTTTAACAAGATTTTTTATTTTTTTTCCCTTTAAATTAAGAAGACATTTGTTTCTAATGCTATAACTGCTCCATGAAAGGTTTTAATACATGCTGATTCTGCATCTCCTTTAATGTTTGTTACCTTGTAGGAGGGGGGATGGAAGTGCAGAATGACTGAGAAAAAGGAAAAAAAAAAAGACAAAAAGATCGCTATTCCTTCCTGGAACTGGAAAGCTTATCTTTGTAGTTCTGGGGCAGGGTTTCCCGCTGCTGGCCCATGGATTTTGAAGGTCTCTGAGTAGACCACGTTTGAGCCCTGATCTTCTCGCTCAGATTCGCTGCGGGTTTAAACACTGTTACCGGGAGCCCTCTTCTTGCCATGTCAATTGTTGCTTCTTCTGCTGAATTATAGAGACATGACTCTTCACCATAAAAGACCCTTAACTTCGCCAGAAATGGCGTCTGAAAGCGTAGATTCTTTTCCCGTAGAACCTTTTTGTCGTCGTTATATTCCCGTCGCTTTTTAAGAACCTCAGGGGCGTAATCGTGCTCCACGAAGACTTTTCTCTCTTGATGCATAAATCCTTTTTTCTGCCAAGCCCGTCTTACAACCTCTTGTTTTATTTTGAAATTGGAGAATCTTACCACCACTGAACGTGGGGGCGCTTCTGCCGCTGGCTTTACGGCTAATGTACGACGGGCCTTTTCTATTTTCAAATCGGTGGTTTGTGGAATATCCAACTTCTCTCTCAATAAGGATTCCACGCATTCCGCCACTGTGTTGAAACTATCTTCAGCTCCTTCTTTCAGACCGTGAATTCTGATGTTGTCTCGTCTCTGTCTTCCTTCTTGGTCGGTTATCTTAGCCTCCAGCCTTGACTGTTTTCTGTGTAAATCCAGCATAGAATCTTCAAGCACTTTTACTCTTTCTTCAGCTTCCAAGATTCGGTTTTCGGCCTGGTCCATTCTGCTGTTCGTCCTTTTTAGTTCCTCTCTGAATTCATGAAATTCGACCCGAAATCAACGTAATTCATCAAATAGCGATTTCAAGCTAATCTTTTTGTTAGCTAGGCCCAGCTCTTCGTCTCCTGAATGGAGGTCCTCAGGTTCGGATTCTGCGGCCGCTGCGCGTCCTGACCTGGGGAATGTCAGTTTCTTCTGTTTTTGGTTAGGCATGGTGTCTTTGTCTTTTGATTTTTATTCTTCCAAAAATCCGTTAAGTTTGATTTTGAAGATGTTTTCCTTGGATTGGATCTGGGAGGTTCAGCGTTAAGTTGCTATCACCATGGCGTCCAGACCGGAAGTCCAGAGCTAGCTTTCTTGATCAGTTTGTTCAGTCTCTTCCTATCGGTTGCTGTAATGCCGTTGCCCCAGCAGATCACTCCAAAAGTGATGGCTGATGCCACCACCGTGTCATAGAATGTCTTCAGCAGTGCCCCTTGTACACCAAAAGACCTGAGTCTCCTCAGTAGGAACAGCCTGCGCTGTCCCTTCTTGTAGACTGCATCGGTATTGTGTGACCAGTCTAGTTTATTGTTCAGATGAACACCAAGGTACTTGTAGGATGTCACCATCTCAATGTCTGTTCCCTGTATGTTTACTGGTGCTGTGAGGGGTTGTCCTTGCCTGCGGCAGTCCACCACCACCTCCTTAGCTTTCCTCGCGTTGATCTGGAGGCAGTTATGATGGCACCAGTCCACGAAGTCCTGGATAAGTCCTCTGTACTCAGCTTCATCTCCGTTGGAGATGAGGCTAACGATCGCAGAGTCGTCAGAGAACTTCTGTAGATGGCAGTGTGTTGTGTTGTGTGAGAAGTCCGCAGTATAAAGGGTGAACAGGAAGGGAGCCAAAACCGTTCCCAGGGGGGCCCCCATGCTACCGATGATCGTGTCAGACACACAATCTTGGGTTCTCACAAACTGTGGCCGGTTAGTGAGGTAGTCCAGGATCCATGATGACAGGTGCTTGTCCACCCCTGCGCACAGCAGCTTGTCCTTCAGGATCATCTGTTGAATGGTATTGAAAGCACTGGAGAAGTCAAATAACATGATCCTCACCACATTCCCGGGCTTCTCCAGGTGGGACAGAGAACGGTGAAGGAGGAAGATCACTGCATCCTCCACCCCAATGCCATGCTGGTAGGCGAACTGGAGTGGATCCATTGCTGGTCCCACCAGGGGGCGGAGGTGAGCAAGGAGCAGTCTCTCCAGGGTCTTCATCATGTGAGACGTCAGGGCCACTGGTCTGTACCTGTTCAGATCTTTGAGGTGGGAAGTCTTCGGTACAGGTACCACACAAGATGTTTTCCACAACTGTGGTACCGTCCCCAGCTTCAGGCTCAGGTTGAAGATGTGCTCCACAATCAATTCAATTCAATTCAATTCAACTTTATTTATATAGCGCCATTTCACAACAACAGTCATCTCATAGCACTATCAACTGTAGGGGGAACCCCCACAGTTGCAGAAAGACCCCAGCAATCAGGCTATCCCCTGTGAGCAAGCACTTGGCGACGGTGGAGAGGAAAAACTCCCTTTTAACAGGAAGAAACCTCCAGTAGAACCAGGCTTAGGGAGGGGCAGTCATCTGCTGCGACTGGCAGGGGGGTGAGGGGATAGAGAAGAAGAAAAGAACAGACATGTAGAGAGCAAACAGCACGATGGGGACTCAATCTATGGGAGACAACAAACAAATGTTAATGACCAGCAAAAAAAAATATTTCATTGAGAGTGAGGAAAGGAGTGAGGCCCAGTGTATTACTGGAGGTCCCCCGGCTGACTAAACCTATTAGCAGCATAACTAAGGGAGGGTTCAGAAACACATGATCCCTCCCTAATTGTAGGCTATATCAAAAAGGTAGGTTTTAGCCCTATTCTTAAAAACAGAGATCGAGTCTGACTCCCGAATCCAGATTTGCAGCTGATTCCACAGGAGAGGAGCTTGAAAACTGAAGGCTCTGCCTCCCATTGTACTTTTGGAGATTCTAGGTATTACAAGTAATCCTGCATTTTGGGAGCGTAGTGCTCTGTTAGGACAATACGGTAGTATCAGATCTTTTAAATAAAAAGAAGCCTGATTGTTTAGAGCTTTGTAAGTAAGAAGAAGGATTTTAAACTTAATTCTAAACTCTATGGGAAGCCAATGAAGGGAGGCCAGAACCGGAGAGATATGATCTCTCTTTCTAGTACCTGTTAAAACTCTTGCTGCAGCATTTTGGATCAGCTGAAGACTTTTTAAAGATGTTTTAGGACAGCCTGATAATAAAGAATTACAATAATCTAATCTCGAGCTAACAAAAGCATGGATCAGTTTCTCAGCATCACTCTGAGACAAGATGCTCCTAATCTTGGCAATATTACGCAAATGATAGAAGGCAGTCTTAGAAACAAATTTAATATGTGAATTGAAGGACAAATCCTGATCAAAAATAACTCCAAGGTTCCTCACAGAGCTATTAAGAGAAAGAGTAACCGCATCCAAACTGAAAGTTTGATTTGGAAAGGAATTTCTAAGGTTTTTTGGACCAACAAGAATGACTTCAGTCTTATCTGAATTTAATAGCAGGAAATTACAAGTCATCCAAGCTTTGATTTCCTTAAGACAGGCTTCTAACTTGGCTAATTGATTACTATCATCTGGCTTCATTGACAGGTATAATTGTGTGTCATCAGCATAACAATGAAAATGTATACAGTGCTGTCTAATAATGTTGCCTAACGGAAGCATATATAAACTAAAAAGAGTAGGGCCTAGCACAGATCCCTGTGGAGCTTCACGGTGGCACAGTGGTTTAGCACTGTGGCAGCACAGTTTTACCCTCGGCCGGGGGACCGCGGGGATCATGAGATCGTGGGTTCGATCCCAGCCCCCGCCCAACAGTGAGCTGTGTGGAGTTTGCATGTTCTCCTCGTGTCGCGTGGGTTTACTCCGGGATTTCTCCGGTTTCCTCCCGCATACCAAAAACATGTAGGTTTAGGGCGCTCACGCATGCAGCGACCAGCAGCCGGTGGCTTGTCACCAGACTGCAAACCAAATCTACCTACGGGTACAAATAAGTAACAAAAAAAAAACAAAAAACAAAAAAAAAAACTCCATGACTGAGCTTTGAGTTGAAAGAAAACTCATTATTTACATGAACAAACTGGAACCTATCAGATAAATAAGATCTAAACCACTGCAACGAAGTTCCATTAAGTCCAACATAGTGTTCTAATCTATCAAGTAGAATATTATGATCGATAGTATCAAAAGCTGCACTAAGGTCTAAAAGCACAAGTACAGAAACTAGTCCATTATCAGATGCAATGAGGAGGTCGTTAGTAACCTTCACTAAGGCTGTTTCAGTACTATGATGGATTCTAAACCCAGACTGAAACTCTTCAAGTAAACCATTTCCCTGAAGGTGGTCAAATAATTGCGTAGCAACAACTCTTTCTAAGATTTTTGAAATGAAAGGGAGATTAGAGATAGGTCTATAGTTAGCTAAAGCTCCTGGATCTAGCGTTGGCTTTTTGAGTAAGGGTTTAATTACAGCCATTTTAAAAGCCTGCGGTACATGGCCTAAAGTTAATGAAGAATTGATTATATGAAGAATAAGGCTACCAATAAGTGGGAAGACTTCTTTAAATAACCTGGTAGGAATAGGGTCTAAAAGACAAGTTGAAGGTTTGGATGAGGAAATTATTTTGTCTAACTCACAAAGGTCGATTGGAGTAAACTCATCAAGACAGACATCAAAAGAAGGAGTTGTAGTAGTTACAGTATTTAAGTTAACTGTGGGAAGAATCTGATTGATTTTATCTCTGATGGATGAAATTTTATAATTGAAAAAGTTCATAAAGTCCTGACTAGTAAGCTCTAAAGGAATGCTAGGATTGACAGAGTCCTGACTCTTTGTCAACCTGGCTACAGTACTGAAAAGAAACCTGGGATTATTCTTGTTCTCTTCTATTAATGCAGAGTAATAACTCGTTCTAGCTTTTCTAAGAGATTTTTTTATAAATTAAAAGATGATTTCTCCAAGCTAAATAGATTTCATCTAAATTAGTGGAGCGCCATTTTCTTTCTAATTGACGAGTCTTCTGTTTTAAGCTACGAGTTTCTGTGTTGAACCAAGGAGTTAGAAATCTCTGATTAGACTTTTTCTTTTTTAAGGGGGCCACCAAGTCTAGAGTCTGATGCAGAGAAGCTGAAACACTATCCACCATGTTATCAATTACAGAAGGAGCAAGCTGTCTATAGCTTATTTCCGTTGTGTTGACACATGGCATAGAGGAAACAATCTGCATAAATTTGTTAACAGCATCATCTGAGAGGCATCTACTGTAATAATATTTTTCTTTAGGAGCCAAATAGTCAGAAATAGTAAAATCAAAGGTTAACAGACAATGGTCTGACAGTACAGGGTTATGAGGAGACACTACAAGATTTTTTATTTCTATGCCATATGTCAGAACAAGGTCCAATGTATGGTGGAGGTAATGAGTAGAATTTCCTACTTTCTGAGAAAACCCAATCGAGTCTAATATTGAATTAAATGCCACATTAAGGCAGTCACTATCTACATCCACATGTATATTAAAGTCTCCTACTATAATTATTCTATCAGATTTCAGCACTAAATCAGCTAAGAAATCAGCAAATTCGGATAAAAATTCTGAGTAGGTTGATGGGGGACGATAAACAATCCCACACAGCTGGTCTGCACAGGACTTGAGGAGCTTCGCGCCGATGCCGTCCGGTCCCGAGGCCTTCCTCGCCTTGATCTTCCTCAGCTCCATCCTCACCTGGGTCTTAGTGAGGGTCAGGTTGAGTGGCTGTGTGCTAGGAGTGAGATGGTGTTGGTGGGGTGGGGTGTGGACAGCAGGTCTCGATGATTTTAGAGGCAGCAGTGGTTGTTGTGCCGTCAGGGGGGAGGGCGATTGGTCAAACCTATTAAAAAACAGGTTCACATTGTTCGCCCACTCCCTTCCCCCCGTGGCCTGGGGGGAGGTATTCTTGTGCCCAGAGATTGTTTTAAGGTTTCTCCAGACCCCGCCAATGTTGCTCTGTTGCAGCTTGTCCTCCATCGTCTTCCTGAAGCTGTCCTTGCCTTCTCTGATCTTCCTCCTCAGCTCCCTCTGTACGGACTTCAGCATCTCCCTGTTCCCCGACCTGAAGATCCTCTTCTTCTCTCTCAGAAGTGTTTTTATCTCAGGGTTGATCAGAATCAGAATCAGAATCAGAAAGAACTTTATTGCCAAGCACATTTACAAGTAAAGGGTTTGTTGTTCGAGCAACACTGTATGGTCTTGGTGAGTATGGTGTTGTCCACACAGAAGCCGATGTAGTCCGTGATGGTGTGAGTGAGGCCATCGATGTCCTCACCATGTGGATCGCAGAGCTGCTCCCAGGCAGTGATTTCAAAACAGTCCTTTAGCGCGTCCATTGCCTCCTCAGACCATAACTTCACCGTGCGCATGACCGGAGGTTGTCTGTGCACTAGGGGTTTGTACACCGGCAGGAGATGAACCGAGTTGTGATCCGATCTCCCGAGTGGGGGGAGTGGTGATGAGGTGTATGCCTCCTTAGTATTTGCATAAAATAAGTCCAGTGTTTTATTGTCTCTAGTGTGGCAAGTGACGCACTGGGTGAGCGTGGGTAGAATGGGGGACAGTGAAATATGGTTGAAATCACCTGAGATGAGGAGAAGAGCATCTGGGTGTTCTGTCAGCAGCCTGCCAGTTACTGAGTGGATGACGTCACGTGCTGTCCCAGCATTCACCGTTGGATTTGCATAAATAACAATGCAGATCACGTGTGAATATTCCCTCGGGAGATATGTAGGCTGCATGCTAACAGCTAGCAACTCGATGTCTTTGCTACAGTGCTGTTCCTTAACCCTGATATGTCCCGGACTGCAACAGTTGTTAGTGACATACATTATCACTCCTCCGCCCCTTGTCTTCCCACTGTCTGGTGTCCGGTCTGCCTGTATTGCGTGGAAACCCTCCAGTTCAATGTTAGCATCTGTTGCTAGTTCTGTTAGCCACGTCTCGATAAACAACATCAAACTACTCTCTCCGAAGACGCTCTCGTAGCGGGAGATAGCCACTAGCTCATCAGTCTTATTGAGTAGCGATCGAATGTTCCCCATAATGACGGATGGGAGGACGGGTCTGTACCTTATATTCCTCGCCCGCTGTCTTACTCCAGCTCGACATCCACGCCGTTTCTGTCTTATTTCTCCCGGTATGTTGAGTTTTTGCCTTAGCATCGTGGGCCGGTTAAGTGCTAACAGCTGGTCTCTATTGTACTGCCTCCTGCAAGAAACAGTGGCTCCGTCCGCTGGCTCAGGAGACGTTTTGGCAATCTATGTGTCTGGATGGAATAAAGGTGACGCTGGATCAGAAAGATTGGCAAGAGAGCCAGATAGTAAATAAAAATAGGCAGAAATTGATCCGCTGTTGCAAAAAGGCAGCTTACTCGTGTAGCGCCGGAAGTGGACATCGGATGCATTCCAGTGTCCTCTTCCTCATTTCCATCATGGCGTAAGTTCCATATTTGGCAGAGTGTCCAGGTGAATCAGCCCGATGTCCCCACCACACACTATACCATGGTCCTCCGTCTGTACGGCACTGAGCATCCACAGCTGTCCGTGATGGATCGCAGTTTATTTAGTGTTCTCCTCTCCACAACTGTCTCAAAGGTCTCCTGTCTGAGACCAATTACAGAGCCAACCCTCTTGATAATCTTGTCAAGTATGTTGGTGTCGCTGGCCCCGATACTGCTACCCCAACAGACAGCAGCAAAGAAGATTGCGCTAGCAACAACGGTCTGTTAGAAAAGCTCCAGCATCCTGCTACACATCTTGAAGGATCTCAGCTTCCTCGGGAAGTTGAGTCTGCTCATCCCCTTCTTGTGCGCAGCATCGGTGTTGGATCTCCAGTCCAACCCGTTGCTGATCCTGACACCCAGATATTTGTAGTCCTCAACCACTCCCACATCCTCTCCCCTAATCTGCAATGGCTGAGAAGGCATCCTCCTCTTCCTGAAGTCAATCACAATCTCTCTGGTCTTGCTGACATTCAGCCTCAGGTGATTCTGCTCTGTCCACTCCACAAATCTGTCTACCAGTGGCCTGTACTCCCCCTCCTCTCCCCCTCTTATACACCCCACAACAGCTGAGTCATCAGAGAATGATGTCTGCCACTGTAGTATTCTCTGGGCCCCTCCCCAATCTGACCAGTGATGACATGTTTAGTCGCTCGTCATCCTTGAACCGCTGGCTGTCTGTGTGGTGTCCTAAAAATGGCGTGGGCTACATTGACAATTGGAGCTCTTTTTGGGGAAAACCTGGTCTTATGAGACGAGACAGCATTCATCCCACTTTGGATGGTGCTTCTCATTTATCTAACAATCTGGCATCTTTTTTATCCAAATTTCCAAAACCATGACTACTCAGAGTTGGGACCAGGAAGTAGAGTCGCAGTCTTACACGCCTCTCTGCAGCTCCTCTTCATCCGCCACCCCTCAGCTTAGCCCCTGTCTTCCCCATCAGAGAATCGTTGTCTGCTCCCTCCAAAGTAAATAAAAATATCATGCATAAGCATCCCAAAGTGATAAAGCAAAACATTGGTAAAACTCAAATTAAACATAAAGCCTCTAAATTGAATCATTTGGCCTCTGTTCCTCCTCATAATTTAAAAATTAAATGTGGTTTACTAAATATTAGGTCTCTAACTCCCAAGTCTCTGTTAGTCCATGATCTGTTAATTGATCATCAGATTGATTTAATTTCCCTTACAGAGACTTGGTTAAGGCAAGAGGATTATGTTGGTTTAATGTTAGGTTGTTGTTTAATGTTAGGTTAATTGGCTGTTCTAAATTGTCCCTAGATATCTGTTTCCTATAGGCCCTTAGAATAGAGGGTTAATATTAATGAAAGCGCTTTGAGTGGTCTTTGTGACTAGAAAAGCGCTATATAAGTGCAGGTTAGTTAGTTAGTTAGTTAAATGAATCAACTCCCTCTGGTTATTTAAACTGTCAAAATCCCAGAAGTTCTGGTCGTGGAGGAGTAGCAACAATTTACCATTCCAAATTACTAGTTAATGTAAAGCAAAAAACATGTTATAATTCCTTTGAGGGCCTGGTCCTCAGTATTGGGCACTTTAGCAATTTTAGGTTAAACCCAATTTTATTTGCCATAGTTTATCGTCCCCCATCAACCTACTCAGAATTTTTATCCGAATTTGCTGATTTCTTAGCTGATTTAGTGCTGAAATCTGATAGAATAATTATAGTAGGGGACTTTAATATACATGTGGATGTAGATAGTGACTGCCTTAATGTGGCATTTAATTCAATATTAGACTCGATTGGGTTTTCTCAGAAAGTAGGAAATTCTACTCATTACCTCCACCATACATTGGACCTTGTTCTGACATACGGCATAGAAATAGAAAATCTTGTAGTGTCTCCTCATAACCCTGTACTGTCAGACCATTGTCTGTTAACCTTTGATTTTACCATTTCTGACTATTTGGCTCCTAAAGAAAAATATTATTACAGTAGATGCCTCTCAGATGATGCTGTTTCCAAATTTATGCAGATTGTTTCCTCTATGCCATGTGTCAACACAACGGAAATAAGCTATAGACAGCTTGCTCCTTCTGTAATTGATAACATGGTGGATAGTGTTTCAGCTTCTCTGCATCAGGCTCTAGACTTGGTGGCCCCCTTAAAAAAGAAAAAATCTAATCAGAGATTTCTAACTCCTTGGTTCAACACAGAAACTCGTAGCTTAAAACAGAAGACTCGTCAATTAGAAAGAAAATGGCGCTCTACTAATTTAGATGAAATCTATTTAGCTTGGAGAAATTATCTTTTAATTTATAAAAAATCTCTTAGAAAAGCTAGAACAAGTTATTACTCTGCATTAATAGAAGAGAACAAGAATAATCCCAGGTTTCTTTTCAGTACTGTAGCCAGGTTGACAAAGAGTCAGGACTCTGTCAATCCTAGCATTCCCTTAGAGCTTACTAGTCAGGACTTTATGAACTTTTTCAATAATAAAATTTCATCCATCAGAGATAAAATCAATCAGATTCTTCCCACAGTTAACTTAAATACTGTAACTACTACAACTCCTTCTTTTGATGTCTGTCTTGATGAGTTTACTCCAATCGACCTTTGTGAGTTAGACAAAATAGTTTCCTCATCCAAACCTTCAACTTGTCTTTTAGACCCTATTCCTACTAGGTTATTTAAAGAAGTCTTCCCACTTATTGGTAGCTTTATTCTTCATATAATCAATTCTTCATTAACTTTAGGCCATGTACCGCAGGCTTTTAAAACAGCTGTAATTAAACCCTTACTCAAAAAGCCAACGCTAGATCCAGGAGCTTTAGCTAACTATAGACCAATCTCTAATCTCCCTTTCATTTCAAAAATCTTAGAAAGAGTTGTTGCTACGCAATTATTCGACCACCTGCAGGGAAATGGTTTACTTGAAGAGTTTCAGTCTGGGTTTAGAATCCATCATAGTACTGAAACAACCTTAGCGAAGGTCACTAACGACCTCCTCATTGCATCTGATAATGGACTAGTTTCTGTACTTGTCCTTTTAGACCTTAGTGCAGCTTTTGATACTATCGATCATAATATTCTACTTGATAGATTAGAACACTATGTTGGACTTAATGGAACTTCGTTGCAGTGGTTTAGATCTTATTTATCTGATAGGTTCCAGTTTGTTCATGTAAATAATGAGTTTTCTTTCAACTCAAAGCTTAGTCATGGAGTTCCACAGGGATCTGTGCTAGGCCCTACTCTTTTTAGTTTATATATGCTTCCGTTAGAAAGCACTGTATACATTTTCATTGTTATGCAGATGACACACAATTATACCTGTCAATGAAGCCAGATGATAGTAATCAATTAGCCAAGTTAGAAGCCTGTCTTAAGGAAATCAAAGCTTGGATGACTTGTAATTTCCTGCTATTAAATTCAGATAAGACTGAAGTCATTCTTGTTAGTCCAAAAAACCTTAGAAATTCCTTTCCAAATCAAACTTTCAGTTTGGATGCAGTTACTCTTTCTCTTAATAGCTCTGTGAGGAACCTTGGAGTTATTTTTGATCAGGATTTGTCCTTCAATTCACATATTAAATTTGTTTCTAAGACTGCCTTCTATCATTTGCGTAATATTGCCAAGATTAGGAGCATCTTGTCTCAGAGTGATGCTGAGAAACTGATCCACGCTTTTGTTAGCTCGAGATTAGATTATTGTAATTCTTTATTATCAGGTTGTCCTAAAACATCTTTAAAAAGTCTTCAGCTGATCCAAAATGCTGCAGCAAGAGTTTTAACAGGTACTAGAAAGAGAGATCATATCTCTCCGGTTCTGGCCTCCCTTCATTGGCTTCCCATAGAGTTTAGAATTAAGTTTAAAATCCTTCTTCTTACTTACAAAGCTCTAAACAATCAGGCTCCTTTTTATTTAAAAGATCTGATACTACCGTATTATCCTAACAGAGCACTACGCTCCCAAAATGCAGGACTACTTGTAATACCTAGAATCTCCAAAAGTACAATGGGAGGCAGAGCCTTCAGTTATCAAGCTCCTCTCCTGTGGAATCAGCTGCCAATCTGGATTCGGGAGTCAGACTCGATCTCTGTTTTTAAGATTAGGGTTAAAACCTACCTTTTTGATATAGCCTACAATTAGGGAGGGATCATGTGTTTCTGAACCCTCCCTTAGTTATGCTGCTAATAGGTTTAGTCAGCCGGGGGACCTCCAGTAATGCACTGGGCCTCACTCCTTTCCTCACTCTCTATGAAATATTTTTTTTTGCTGGTCATTAACATTTGTTTGTTGTCTCCCATAGATTGAGTCCCCATCGTGCTGTTTGCTCTCTACATGTCTGTTCTTTTCATCTTCTCTGTCCCCTCACCCCCCAGCCAGTCGCAGCAGATGACTGCCCCTCCCTGAGCCTGGTTCTGCTGGAGGTTTCTTCCTGTTAAAAGAGAGTTTTTCCTCTCCACCGTCGCCAAGTGCTTGCTCACAGGGGATCACCTGATTGCTGGGGTCTTTCTGCAACTGTGGGGGTTCCCCCCTACAGTTGATAGTGCTATGAGATGACTGTTGTTGTGAAATGGCGCTATATAAATAAAGTTGAATTGAATTGAATAGAATTTCTGCAGGTGGCATGACTCTGTGTTGTACTGGAAGTCAGTGGTGAACAGTGGGGCAAAAAAGTATTTAGTCAGCCACCAATTGTGCAAGTTCTCCCACTTAAAAGAGGAGAGAGGTCTCCAATTTCATCATAGGTATACCTCAACTATGAGAGACAAAATGAGAAAAAAAATCCAGAAAATCACATTGAAGGATTTTTAATGAATTAATTGGTAAATTTCTCAGTAAAATAAGTATTTGGTCACCTACAAACAAGCAAGATTTCTGGCTCTCACAGACCTGTAACTTCTTCGTTAAGAGGCTCCTCTGTCCTCCACCCGTTACCTGTATTAATGGCACCTGTTTGAACTCGTTATCAGTATAAAAGACACCTGTCCACAACCTCAAACAGTCAGACTCCAAACTCCACTATGGCCAAGACCAAAGAGCTGTCAAAGGACACCAGAAACAAAATTGTAGACCTGCACCAGGCTGGGAAGACTGAATCTGCAATAGGTAAGAAGCTTGGTGTGAAGAAATCAACTGTGGGAGCAATTATTAGAAAATGGAAGACATACAAGACCACTGATAATCTCCCTTGATCTGGAGCTCCACGCAAGATCTCACCCCGTGGGGATCAAAATTATGATGAGAACGGTGAGCAAAAGTCCCAGAACTACATGGGGGGGACCTCGTGAATGACCTGCAGAGAGCTGGGACCAAAGTAACAAAGGCTACATCAGAAACACACTACGCTGCCAGGGTCTCAAATCCTGCAGTGCCAGATGTGTCCCCCTGCTTTAGCCAGTACATGTCCAGGCCCATCTGAAGTTTGCTAGAGAGCATTTGGATGATCCAGAAGAGGATTTGGAGAATGTCATATGGTCAGATGAAACCAAAATAGAACTTTTTGGTAAAAACTCAACTTGTCGTGTTTGGAGGAGAAAGAACACCATACCTACTGTGAAGCATGGGGGTGGAAACATCATACTTTGGGGCTATTTTTCTGCAAAGGGACCAGGACGACTGATCCGTGTAAAGGAAAGAATGAATGGGGCCATGTATCGTGAGATTTTGAGTGAAAACCTCCTTCCATCAGCAAGGGCATTGAAGATGAAACGTGGCTGGGTCTTTCAGCATGACAATGATCCCAAACATACCGCCCGGGCAATGAAGGAATGGCTTCGTAAGAAGCATTTCAAGGTCCCGGAGTGGCCTAGCCAGTCTCCAGATCTCAATCCCATAGAAAATCTGTGGAGGGAGTTGAAAGTCTGTTGCCCAGCGACAGCCCCAAAACATCACTGCTCTAGAGGAGATCTGCATGGAGGAGTGGGCCAAAATACCAGCTACAGTGTGTGAAAACCTTGAGAAAACTTACAGAAAATGTGTGACCTCTGTCATTGCCAACAAAAGGTATATAACAAAGTATTGAGATGAACTTTTGTTATTGACCAAATACTTATTTTAACGAGGAATTTACCAATTAATTCATTAAAAATCCTTCAATGTGATTTTCTAGATTTTTTTTTCTTATTTTGTCTCTCATAGTTGAAGTATACCTATGATGAAAATTGGAGACCTCTCTCATCTTTTAAGTGGGAGAACTTGGACAATTGGTGACTGACTAAATACTTTTTTACCCCACTGTATAAGGTAAAGAGAAAAGGAGAGATCACAGTCCCCTTTGGAGCTCCCGTATCACTAGCAACCACGCCAGACAAGACACTACTCAGCCGGATAAATTGTGGCCTGCCTGTCAGGTAGTCAGTAATCCAGGAAATCACAGAGCTGTCGACCCCCATCACCCGCAGCTTCTCACCCTGCAGCAGGGGCTAGATGGTGTTAAAGGCACTGGAGAAATCAAAAAAAGTGATCCTCACAGTGTCTCCTGTGCCATCCAGGTACCGATGGGCTCATTGCAGCAGGTAGATGACAGCATCTTCAACTCCTAAATGGAGCTGATATGCAAACTGCAGAGGGTCCAGCCACGTCTTCACCTGCGGCCTCAGGTGGGCTAAGACCAGTCTCCCCAGGACCTTCATCACATGAAATGTGAGGGCAACTGGTCGATAGTCGTTCAGGTCTGATGGAGATGACTTCCTGGGGACAGGAGCCAGGCAGGATGTCTTCCACAGCACTGGTTCTCTCTCCAGACTCAGGCTCAGGTTGTACAGGTGTTTCAGTACCGGAGCTAGCTGGTTGGCACAGGTCCTCAGGGTCCTGGCGGAGATGCCATCAGGGCCCTCCGCCTTCCACTGACGGAGTCTCTCCAGTTGTTTCTTAACCTGGTCTGTAGTCACCGTGAAGTGAGGGAGGGTCCTGTTGTCCCCCCAGGAGGAGGAGGAGGAGGAGGAGATGGAGAGAGGTGATGCACAGGAGGGTTGGTGGGGAGGGATGTGTGGAGGCCTGGCTGTGTTTTGGGGGTGACAGACTGTGAGTTGAATCTATTGTGAGTTGATCCTATTGAACCTAGTCATGATCCGCATTTTTGATTTGGCAAAGGTTTTATGTCTGATGCCCTTCCTGACACAACCCTTCCCATTTACCCGGGCTTGGGACCCGCACTAGGAGTACACTGGCTTGTGCATCCCATGTGGCTGGCAGTTTACTGTTATCATTTCTGATCATTTATTAACACTAATACATACCCGTGCATACCCGTCCTTGCCCGTAGAAACCAAGTATAAGCATGTATTTCTGCATATCCGTTGCTGAAGGATCTCTTCCTGTCTCAGATGGCTGTATTGTTCACAGTCATGCCTACGACGTACTGGTGGAACCTGAGGCGTTTCATCTTCATGGCATCTTTTCTGACGTGCAGCAGTTGTCCTCATTCTGTTCTTCTTCTTCTTCTTCTTCTTCTTCTTCTTCTTCTTCTTCTTCTTCTTCTTCTTCGAGACCACTGGTTGAGGGATAGGTACGTTGTAATTCTAGTTCATGGACAGGATCATGAAAATAGATCTGAGCAAAAAGAAAATGTGTCTTTATGATGTCACATAGACCATAGGATGTCCTATGATGTTCAGGCAGAGATCAGAAGACACAGACACATGGTCTATGTGACATCAAAAGACATATGGTCTATGTGACATCATCAAGACACATTTGTGTCCTATGATGCCTGAGATCATAGGACGTCCTATGATGTTCAGGCAGAGATCATAGGCCATCCTATGATGTCCTATGAAGCGTGACACACAGACAGAAAGGCAGACAGACAGACAGACACAGAGATTTCTTGCTTTTATAGAGAGAAGTGATCGAGTGATGATGATGGAGTAGATAAATAATCAGATGTTCTGCCTTGTATCAGCGCTGACATTTCAGTGTTTCCTGTTTTTTAAAAAATAAAATTACTTTTTTTTAAATAAATTTGAAACAGTGGTATTTTTTTTTACTTTTTCCTTATAACAATTTATATTTTTGACCATAATTTTGCAGAGCCAGAACAGAACAATTAACAACAATTTAACTTTTATTTCAAAGAAAAAATATTAATAAAATTGTTTTTCATGAAATAAATTAACTTAAATGACCTAAGAGGCAGTTATTTCTGTTATAATATTTCTGTATATTTATAGTTTTTTAGAACTCTCCTCACCACTCAGACAGCAGGAAAAACCTCCCTTATTTTGAAATCCAAATGTTGGCTCGTTTAGTTTGTCTGAAGGCTGTTGACACATTAAAGAAATTGACTTCATGAATTGTGGTCATTGTAACTTGCCAGGTACATAATAATGAACATAAATTAGTTAATTAATATTAACTCAGGTAAAGATAAAAAAAAAACAACCAAACATCGTTTTATTCTTGTCTGAAATTAGAAAAAGCAAAAAAACTAATAATTTAAAAGGAGACAAAATTATCCAACTTGAGCTTCTAACCACACCTGTAAGCAAAGCGACTCTTCCATTATTGCTCCAGTTACCAGCGGGTTAACACCATGATAAATGCCTCCACTGCTTACATACCTCTTCTGCTTTTTTTCCACATTTAAGAAGCTCATGTTTCTCTTGGACAGCGATGCTAACGACTCTCTGCCTGCTGACTGGAGTGGTGACGCAGGCTTCTGAACTCTGTGTAGATGACTGTCATGTGCGGTGTTCGTGTGCACACTTGCAGACCATCATTCTTTCATATTTTTTTCTTAAATTTATATTTCCTCATAGAGTGGTGGAATTAATTCAAGAGTGGTGGGCCGCCACCCGGAAATGTTACCAGAGGAAAGCTTGTGGTCTACCTGACCGTGGCTTGGTTTCAACAGAATCCCTTATTTTCCACTTCTTAATTAGAGTTTGAACACTGCCTATCGGCACTCTCAAATCCTTGAATATCTTTTTATATCTTTTTCCTGTTTTATAAAGTTCAAGTATCTTCTCCTGCAGGTCCTTTGATAATTCTTTTTCTTTCCCCATGGCTCAGAATCCAGCAACGTCAGTGCAGCACTGGATGAAACATTCAGGGGTCTGTCAGTAGCCCAGAAACTCACTGACTTTTTACATACACACACTAATTACAAGAAAACAGACCACAGGTGAGGATGGTTACCTCTAGTAGCCATTGAAACCTGTATGTGTCAACCTGTGTTTATGTTATCAGGCCAAAACTTCCAGGGTATGTAAACTTTTGATCAGGGTTATTTTGTAACTGGTAAAATGGTAAATGGCGTTCATGAATGTAGCGCTTTTTTCTCATCTCGATGACCAAAGCGCTTTACAGATGCTGCTATCCACCCATTCACACACTGATGGAAGCGGAGCAGCCATGCACAGGCGCTGGCCAGACCTACTAGGAGCAACTGGGGGTTCAGTGTCTTGCTCAAGGATGCTTCAACATGCAGACTGCAGGCAGAGAGGGAATCAAATCCCTGACCCTCCGATCAGTAGTTGGCCACACTACACCTGTGCCACAGCCATAGTGTGGCTGGGTAGTTTCTGTTGTTATTATGATTTAAAAAGAGCAAACAATTGGTTGATAATAAATGGCTTCACCCAAGCACTAACTATGAGTGAAAGAAAAGTTTTTGTATTATCATTCATAAAAAATGGCCAAAAAAAATCACAAATGCCTGCACACTATGTAAACTTATGAGCACGACTGTATGGGCAGTGGGACAGTGGTTGACTGGTGTTCTGGTGGGTCTCTGATGCCCCTCCCTGTGGGGGGAATGCTGCTTGAGGGCTTTCCTCTGGCTCTTGCTTCCTGCGTCCCACTGGGGGTGGCCCTGCTGGTGCCGGGCTGGCTGGGGTTTGGCCACCTTGGTCTTTGCTGTGGCTCCCTTCGCCGTACGTCCCGTGGTGGTGGGTGGTGTGCTGGTTGCCAGTGGCAGAGCAGGGAGCTTGTTTCTCCAGGTTAGAGCCGATGGAGTGGGGGCCGTGCTCCCCTGGTGGGGTGATGGAGATTTTTAGGCAATGGGTTTGGTTGTCGGTTGGGGTAGTCTGCTGGTTTCCCTCTGTGTTCTCCCCACACACTCATGTGGATTCACTCATGCACACACAAGCTGGGAAAGTTGAACAAGCTCCGTAGCATAGCCCTCAAGTGGGCTTGGAGATGGAGGGGTGAAGTTTCAGTTGAGTCTCTCCCATGCCAGAGAAGAGAGAACTTACTTGTTGCTAGGCAGTATGATGTCATCTGTGTGTGTTTAACCCTCAGAATAACATGAGGGTCAACTCAAAAACAGGGTCGACCTTCATGTAAACAATTTCTGTTGGTCCTAAATTCCAAAACAAAGAGAAAAATTCTGGTCACAGGTTGGACTGAAGTAAGACCAAAGGTCTAACACAGAATTAATTGACAATTTATACTCTATGCTTTAAAATAACAGTCAAAGCAGGTGGAGCCATTTTTAACCCCAAAGGACAAAAGGACCGAAACGATTAGTCGACATTGTCGATAACGTCAATCATAAAAGTTTGTTGATGCAGATTTTTATTGTCGACAAATTGTTTAATTTTAAACTTTATATGCATGCCGCCAAAACATTCAGTTTAACTGTTCCAGCAGAGAAGAAGAGGAACGCATCATGGCGACACAGAGAAAAAATCACATAAGGCCAAAAGTTTCCAAAGTATGGGAGGAATTTACCAAAAATGAATGAAACAAGTGAAATATAGACTGTAAAACAGTGTTGTCATGTCACAGCTACACTACAGCTATGCATCCATTCCCTCCTCCTCTTCATTCCTCCGTCTCTGTCCACCTGTCAGCAGACTGCACCGGCAAGCTTAGCAAGTAACGTTAGCACTTCTTAGTTTCAATGAGCGACTCGCTCAGCTTTAGTAAACTGACCAGACTATTAGTATGTGCCATTTAAATCCAGTGGATTGAAAAAGTGTTTGCCCCCTTCCTGATTCCTCATTTTTTTTTGTTTGTTTGTCACACTTAAATGTTTTGGATCATCTAACAAATTTAAATATTAGACAAAGATAACGCAGTTAAGCACAGAATGCAATTTTTAAATGAAGGTATTAATTATTAAAGGTTAAAAAAAATCCAAACCTACATGGCCCTTTGTGAAAAAGTGATCCCTTCCCCTCCTGGTTAAAACATAAATGAACTATGGTTTATCACATCTTTGGAAAGCTGAGTTCAATTTCTCTAGCCACACCCAGCCCGATTACTGCCACACCTGTTCACAATCAAGAAATCACTTAAGTAAGGCCTGCCTGACAAAGTGAAGTAGACCAAAAGATCCTCAAAAGCTAGACATCATGCTGTGATCCAAAGAAATTCAGGAACAAATGAGAAACAAAGTAATTGAGATCTATCAGTCTGGAAAAGGTTATAAAGCCATTTCAAAAGCTTTGGGACTCCAGGCACCCACAGTGAGAGCCATTATCAACAAATGGTGAAAATATGGAAGAGTGGTGAACCTTCCCAGGAGTGGCCAGCCGACCAAAATTACCCCAAGAGCGCAGCGATGACTCATCCAAGAGGTCACAAAAGACCCCACAAAAACATTCAAAGAACTGCGGGCCTCACTTGCCTCAGTTAAGTTCAGTGTTCATGACTCCACCATAAGAAAGTGGGCAAAAATGGCCTGCATGGCAGAGTTCCAAGACGAAAACCACTGCTGAGCAAAAAGAACATAAAGGCTCATCTCAGTTTTGCCAGAAAACATCTTGATGATCCCCAACACTTTTGGGAAACTACTCATCGACTAACGAGACAAAAGTTGAACTTTTTGGAAGGTGTGTGTCCCATTACATCAGCCGTAAAAGTAACACAGCAGTTCAGAAAAGGAACATCATACCAACAGTAAAATATGGTGGTGGTAGTGTGATGGTCTGTGGCTGTTTTGCTGCTTCAGGACCTGGAAGACTTGCTGTGGTAAATGGAACCATGAATTGTGCTGTCTACCAAAAAATCCTGAAGGAGAATGTCCGGTCATCTGTTTATGACCTCATGCTGAAGCGCACTTAGGTTTTGCAGCAGGACAATGATCCAAAACACACTAGCAAGTCCACCTGGCTTTTTTATTAATGGCTTAAGAAAAACAAAATGAAAACTTTGGAGCGGCCTAATCAAAGTCCTGACCTGAATCCGTTTAAGATGCTGTGGCAGGACCTTTAAAAGGCGGTTCATGCTCAAAAACCCTCCAATATGGCTGAATTACAACAATTCTGCAAAGATGAGTGGGCCAAAATTCCTCCACAGCGCTGGAAAAGACTCATTGCCAGTTATAGCAAATGCTTCATTGCAGTTGCTGCTGCTAAGGGTGGCCCAACCAGTTATTAGGTTTCGAGGGCAATTACTTTTTCACACAGGGCCATGTAGGTTTGGATTTTTTCCTTAATAATAAACACTTTCATTTAAAAACTGTGTTTTGTTTTTACTTGTTATCTTTGTCTCATATTTAAATTTGTTTGATGAGCTGAAACATGTAAGTGTGACAAACATACAAAAAAATGGAAAATCAGGAAGGGGGCAAACACTTGTTCACACCACTAGTAGTTTACCTGCTGTCGGACTGTAATCTCTCTTACGATGGTTGCTGACAGCTGAGCTGCTTCTCTTATGTTAGCTATATGTTAACTGCAGTGAATGGATGAATTACAGGAGCAACTTACTTTTTTTTGTATTCTCTTATTGTCACCGTATTATCATTCTTCCTTCTGAATATTAGTGCATCTCAGTAAATTAGAATATCATGATTTGTAATTTAATTAAAAAGATAACCATAATCATCACAAATAAACTTAAAACGGCTTAAATATTTAACTGTATGTGTTTGTGTTGCTACAAACACTTCTGATTAAGCTTTCAAGTTCAAGTTTCCAACTCATGCTGGATGGGTCATTATTTTATTTAGCAATGGGAACTTTTTATAATAGGCTACATTATGTTAAGGCAGAGATTGACAACAAAGTGATTTTCACAGGTGTGCAGGCTTAAACAGGCGAGGTAAAACATGACCTTGTCATATGGGATGAGACGCCGTGTTATCCGGCGCTTCATGCCATATTCCCCCTCAGCCCGGTTCTTATTGTGACAGCGTCTCAGCGGGCTCCCAGCTGTCAAGTTATACGGGACGGCTGGAGCTCAATTAACCCTCATCAGCTGAGGCGCTGCTAACGAGTATTAAAGGGAGCAGCTCCGATCATTCGGGGCTGTGACTTCGCACATCGTAGGCTGGAACCCCTTCGCCTGGCGCCAGCCACCTGCTCTTCGTTCTGCATTAGATGTGAGTGTTACACCTGTATGGTTATTTGTGCTTTTTGGCCCCACAAGGCCGTGTTCCTTATTCCCTTTCCCTTATCACAATAAAACATCGCAAACTCACTGGCTCGCCCTTGGCTCTCATTGTGTGGCTCGCGAGAGCCACACGTAACAGTAAGTCACAGCCAGGCGAGTTGCTGGCGGCCGTGAGTTTGCCGTTTGGACTTGTGTCTTCCCTGTCTGTGTGTCTGCTCTTAGAGCATGCCGTCTCCCAGGAGTCACGTTCAGTGCCAGGGCGACGAGCTGACGGCCATCTTGGAAGATGTCGACGGGACGCTCTTCACCGCCTCCCTGTACGACAACCCCTATGAAAGATGCTGGCACCTAGATTATGCTGAGAATCTCCTGGACAGTCTCTCTCGCCATCCCAACCACCCTGAGTTCTGTGCCAGGAGGGACGCCATAGCTGCACAGCGAGAACTGCTCCGTGGGTTGGAGGGAAATCCTGGCAGGAAGCCGAAGAGGAGGAGACGTCTCCCTTCGCCTCGGAATCCCGTTCCTGCCTCCGCTCTGGCCCGGGAGTTCGTGCCATCCAGAGGGCTTTTCCCATCCAGCACGACGTCACTCGGGATTCCCCCGGAGGATCTGCAGCTGACTGCTATTAAGGTCCGGGACCGAGTGGCTGCTGCTCGCTCCGCTGTGCACCCGTCCTCAGTTATTAAGCATGTGGCGGCGGCAGTTAGACTGGTGGAGAGGAGTCCAGGGCTACGTGACTTCTCCGAGTTCGACGCCCTCCTCGCCTCTGTCTCTGCTCAGGAGCGGCGAATTCCGGGTCTCACCTTCGCTTCGCCCCCTGTGAGTAACTGTCGTCACACTGCCAATTCTTCTCAGCATGAACCCCGTCTGGATCCAGTTCCGGGTCGACGCAAGGTCTCATTCCCCCACGCAGCTGTCACTCCTGCGCCTCTTTTGAGAGGAGATCCCGCAGCCTCGTTTCCCGAGCCACCTCCCTCCGCTGTTATCCCAGCGCTCCGGACCCGACTCATCTTGGCTGTCTCCCCCTCCTCCTCGACGCGCTCCCTGGCTGCTGTGTGCGTCCAGAATCCAGACCTAGCGAGCTCCATCCCGGAATCAACACGAGCGGCTCCCCAACATCCTCCCAGGGGGTCCTCCGTTACCGCCCGGCGGGGAAAGGGAGGAGCAACGTCCACGACAGCAGGCACCATCCAGCCTCCAGGAGACAGGCAAGTCTCGGTTCTTTCACACTCACCTTGTGATTTGCTCTGTCAAACTCCTGGAGGTGGAGTTCGGGGTTCGCAGCTCCCCGAACTCCCACCACCTGCTGTAGCTGTAATCATTAATCCTGCATCCTCTGTGTCTCCCTCCGCTGAGCGGTCCCCGGCGCCAGACCAATGTCGTGGGATGAGGAGGGGGCCTGCGGTTCTGGACAGCCTGGTTCTGGTTCCGCAGCTACGCCGTGGACGGAGGAGGAAAGCGGATTGCTGCGTGGAGCCTACGCCGACGACTAAGCGTCCCCGGGTCTCCACGGAGGAGCGGTCCGGTCCAGCGGGACGAGGTTCTCCTGCCACCACGCCGTGTGGGCCGTTGGCGTAGGCACCGGTGCCGGAGGACTCACAAGCTGCGTTTTCCATCATGCCAGCTGCGGAGCCCGACACAGCTGAGAGGGAGCCTGACGACAACCTCCTGATGCTTGAACCCGGATCTTCGCAGTCCTGGACGGCATCAGAACCCGAGATCAGGCAAGTGCTCTACCTTATCTTTCTTCTCCTCACTTTAGAGCACTTTAGCTTGTCTCTAGGGGAGATGAGCCGGGTGCAGCCGTCCGCTGCGTCCAAGTTTATCTCGCCGGGTTCTGGCACTGCCGGTGATCCTGATCCCGGTTCTGTTCTCTCTCCTGAGCCTTCTCCCAGGGTCGCCGGCGAGGAGCTGCCATCGCCCGTGGTGCCAGAGGGTCCAGGTTCGAGATCGGAGGTCGGTTCTGGTGCGGCGCCTGCCCAATCGGGGTCCGACGTGGATTCGTCAGTGACCCAATCGGGGTCCGACGTGGGTTCGACGGAGACCCAGTCGGGGTCTGAAGTGGATTCGTCGGAGACCCAATCGGGGTCCGACGTGGGTTCGTCAGAGACCCAGTCGGGGTCCGACGTGGGTTCGTCAGAGACCCAGTCAGGGTCCGACGTGGGTTCGACAGAGACCCAATCGGGGTCCGATGTGGGTTCGACAGAGACCCAGTCGGGGTCCGATGAGGGTTCGGCACCAGTGGTGTCCGGGTCCGGTGAGGGAGCTGCTGATCCCCTGCCATCAGACGTTGGACCACCTCGTCATCAGCTCTCCCCCAAGCTTCTTCCACTAGGGCCCATTTGGACCTCTCTCTCTTCCCTACGGGCCTGGTGGTTGAGCGATGCGGGTCGTCCCCCGGAGGGTCTGCCATGCCCATTCGGCTCGTTTGTGCGGCCACCCGATCCGCTAGACTTCTGGTTCGGCGATCTGGTTCGGCCTCCCGAGGAACTGTGTCTTCTGGCCTGGGGTTCGGGTAGGCCGCCGGAACTTTTCCCTTCACCCCTGTTAGCGGTATGGACACTGGGTGTGGGGAGACCCCCCCGAACTGAATTTCCTTTGCTGTGCTTGTGTTTGGGTGGGTACAGCTAAGTCCTTATTACTGTTCCGCGTTTAGCGTGATTTTTTTTTTTTTGGGGGGGGGGGGTTCCCCTCCTGTTTGAGGGATGGCTGTAATGGTTAATTTTCGCCCTTGGGAGTTTTTCCTCTCATTTTGGGGTCTCCGGGGTTGATTTTCTTTGTATTTGCCTGTACATGGTTTATGGAGTATTGTGTTTTGTTTTGTTTTTTTCCCCCTGTGTTTCGGGCTGTTATTACCACAGTTGCCCTCTGCCTAAATGTTTTTTTTTTTCTTCTTACCCATGTGGTGGTTTATGGAGTATTGTGGGGGGGGGGGGGGTTCTTCCCTGTGTTTTGGGCTGTTATTTCCACAATTATCCTCTGCCTAAATGTTGTTTCTCTCTCTCTCTCTCTCTCTCTCTCTCTCTCTCTCTCTCTCTCTCTCTCTCATGTTGTGTTTTATGGAGTATTGTGTTTGGGTTTTTCCCTCATACTCTGTATTGGTTTATTGTCGATTGTTTTTCCCTTTCTCTTGTTTTTTTTCTCTCTCTCATGTTGTGTTTTATGGAGTATTGTGTTTGGGTTCTTCCCTCGTACTCTGTATTGGTTTATGGTCGATTGGTTTTTATTTCCTTTCTCTGATTCTCTCCCTCTTGACCTGCGCCCCATCCGCCCACCCTAGGTGGTGGTGGGGGGGGGTCTTGGGTGTTACGGGCCGTTCGTAGTCCGGCCGTGAGGAGGGGGCTGGGTCATATGGGGATGAGACGCCGTGTCATCCGGCGCTTCATGCCATATTCCCCCTCAGCCCGGCTCTTACTGTGACAGCGTCTCAGCGGGCTCCCAGCTGTCAAGTTATACGGGACGGCTGGAGCCCAATTAACCCTCATCAGCTGAGGCGCTGCTAACGAGTATTAAAGGGAGCAGCTCCGATCATTCGGGGCTGTGACGTCGCACATCGTAGGCTGGAACCCCTTCGCCTGGCGCCAGCCACCTGCTCTTCGTTCTGCATTAGATGTGAGTGTTACACCTGTATGGTTATTTGTGCTTTTTAGCCCAACGAGGCCGTGTTCCTTATTCCCTTTCCCTTATCACAATAAAACATCGCAAACTCACTGGCTCGCCCTCGGCTCTCATTGTGTGGCTCGCGAGAGCCACATGTAACAGACCTAGAGCCCCGAACAGCAGCTGTGCAGCAGGAAGCTGAGCTGGCGGACGTGAGGGAAATAATCCCGATTAGTTGACTAATCTGAAAAAAAAAATAGTCGTTGGATTAGTGGACTACCAAAATAATCATTAGTTGGAGCCCTACAGGACAAAAGGTGTGAGACAATCAGGAGACATTATGAGGGTTAAATGCTGGTGTTCCTCTCTGTTCGGTGAGCTTCTCTCCATGACTTTGTGTTATGTGAGATTCTGTGGACCGCTTGAATAAAGAGACGCTGACTTCAAGAAACCTCATCATTTTGAACATGTGGTTTATTTTCCACTCACATGAGTATAAAAATTAGGAAGGTGTCTCTCTGTGTTGGCCCTGCGATGGACTGGCGATCTGTCCAGGGTGTACCCTACCTCTCGCCCAAAGATGCTGGGATAGGCTCCAGCCCCCCCGCAATCCGAAAAGGATTAAGCGGAAGAAGATAAATGAATGAATGAATGAATGAAGGTTTAACTTTTTATAATTGAATTATATTTACAGTATTCTAATTTTTTAAGGTGTGTTAATATAGAAACTGTAACAGTTAAAGAAAAAGGAAGCATAAATGAAACTGTCTCTTATACCTGCCAGAATGTTTCTCTTTTCTGATTGTTGCAGGAATGGGTTGGTGAGAACGGTTAACTGGTCGGTGTCGGTGGTTCGGCTCCTGTTCTGCTCCTCATGGATGAATAGCTGATGTAGCTCTGTGGAGACCTGCCATTGATGGTCTGTGCTGAGTGCTGAAGAATAAAAAACCAACATAGAAGTCCACATTCTGAGTCTGAGGACTTTTATTGGGCCTTCAGACAAACTGAACTAGCCTCATCCTGCTAGCTCTGACCATCAGCAGCCACACCACAACATCTGGAGGAAGTAAAGAAACCGTAAAGATTTTTTCAGCTCGGCGTCTGAGAGAGTTGGTCAGAGAGTGACTAGCTGCTGCTGCTGAAGAAATAACAGAGTTTGAACTCATCACCAACCAGTATGAGGAAGAGATTGATCGTCAGCGCAGACTACTGAATATGCGCTGCTGCTCCCAGATAAAAATCCACAGAATAGGTATGTGGGACAATAATGGTCTGAATGAGTTTTTAGAAAACTCTGGATCTGTTTTTTTCAATCACGGTTGTGCCTTAAAAATACAAATTTGTGAATTTTCTTGCAATTTTTTTTTAAAAATCCTAAATTTGATACACTTCTTTCTTATTAATTTGTAAAGTGAAACTTTTTTCTCCCCTTTATTTGTCTTTGTTCCTCCAGATTTCTCACAGCAACCTGAATGTAAAGAGGAGGAAGTTCTGACTGAGCAGCAGCTCTGGAACCAGGAGAGGAACTCTGTTCTGGACCAGGAGGAACCAGTAGTGTAGTGACTATACTTTTCCTGATAAAAAGAAAATGGGTAATTGCTTAGATAAAACAGAAGACAAAAGGAAATCAAAACAAAAGAAAAAAGGAAGAGACTGCGCGCCGGACGGTAAAAACTATAATAATTGATTAAAGGAAAAAGATCAAATAAAAGATCCCAAAAAATTTTTGACTAAATGGGAAAAGGATTACTCGTTTAAACCTACACTGGATGTAGACGAATGTGTGGTTCTCGTCTCAACAGTAGACATTACAAGTAGAAAAAACAAAGGTAAAAAACAAAAGCGGAGCTCCAATGTGCCAATCTTTGGGTGATCGCGGCTGCAGACTCCAAAGCAAAAGCCGACCAAGAACGTGAAAATAATAAAAATAAAAACAGAAAAGATAAATATCAAAACCAACTGAGTATTGAACCATTATTAAATGAAAAAAGATAATACTCCCCCAGCCTATCCATGCCCCGATCCTAAAGAGGGTCCATACAGCAAATTATTAAAAGAAGCCCAAGAGGTTGTAAAAAGGAGGAAGTAAATAAAATCATAATAATAACTTTATTCTATGTTATAAGATATTAGACTATAATATTTAAAGACGGTCAGGTTAAATGGCAACATAACCGGATAACGATAGAATGGACAATGAGAAACACAGTTATTTTATTTTTTGTGTGTGTGAGTCTTAGAGGCAGCTGCAGTTTGGCTGTTTGGTCTTTCTGGAAGGTTCCTACTTCGACCTTGTGGAGATTAGGAGAAAAGAAGCAATTCTGTGTTTGTGTGTGTGTGTGTCTTAGAAAAAAAGGGAAAAGCAGACTGTGGGAGAGGAGTAATCTAAATATGGGTATTTTTACAAAGTTTTGGGTTTTACCTTTTCAATCTAATTTTGCAGGGTTTTAACTAATGTCGCGTATGTGATAAATTATTTAAAGCAATTTTGACGTATTACTGACCTTTTTTCTTTGACTGAAACATAATAGTGCACTTTATAGGAAGAAGGACTGACGTGTGACAACGTGACTACAGGCTGGCCCATAGGATATTAACTTTAGTATAACTGTTTACATCTTAATCAATGGTACCAGCATGACAATGATGAAATTAATTGAATATTACAATATTATGATGTCATTTTATAATGCCTAATCACTGAAGGCTTTATGTACATCCTATATCACATGATTTAAAGCACAGAGGTTCAAAAGAGCTAACCTGCAATCTTCTGATAATTAATGTGTCTGTGCATATGATTTGCCAGAGACTATGGATTATCAAACAAAGGTCTTGGTAAGTGTATGTTATATTGTTGCCTTGTTTAAATAATACTATACTTACCTTTTTAATAAACGACATGTGCAATTTTATTTACATTTCGACCTTAGGCCTGGTAAGGTCTAAGGTCCTTGGGAAATTTATGGTAAATTTATGAACTGAAAAGACAGACGTACCACAAGAAGACTGATTAGTGAGCTGTGTCATTTTGACCTACATAAGAATAGACAGAATCAGCACTGAACATTCTGCTGGTGACTTAGCTTGACCTGGTCAGCTAAATCACCCTAACCTCAAGCATTTGCATGATAAAACAATGAAACATTTGTTATTATTTACAATCTTGTTCAACCTAATCTCACACTGAAAAAGCTCTGAGACAATGGAAAAATACAGTGAATCAGACACTGGCTCATTATATGCACCAGATACAATTATAATATAGCATTAAAATCATATAGAATAATAACTGACATTGACATTGACTGACCACAGGAGAAATGATCCTTAAATTGATAAGCATTTTTTGAAGCTAAGTATGACTTTGTATGACATTGTAAATGACATAAGGTATACTGATTTAAATGAGTCTGACTTTACAAATGTAATGTTTGTATGATTTTATATGATTTTGCACTGCAGGATACATTTGATGTTACTCACCACATAATGGTGTGACAACATCATATTTCAGAAATGTGACAGTAATGAGGAATATGTTTTCCTGATTCGGCCGTGGCCAAGCTGGGTCAGGGGGAACTACATTCCACCCCGTAATTTACCAAGGAATGTATAAAATGAGGCATTCTCTCTCATTCTCCTCTCGGCGCCACACCAGTAGGCTGCCTTTTGCAACAGCGGCTCGATTCCGAGTTTTTTTCCCTTCCTCTCTCTTTTGATCACTTTTTTTTTCACCCCACTTATATCACGGACACACAGATCGTCCCAAATGTCTCCTGAGCCGGTGGACGGAGCCACTGTTTATAGCAGGATACGATACAACAGGGAAGAGCTGCTAGCATTTAACCGCCACCCGGTCCCACTGGAAAAACTCGACATACCGAGAGAATTGAGGCGAAAGCGTCGCGGCTGCCGGGCTGGAGTAAGGCGGAGGACAAAAAATATAAGGTACAGACCCTCCCTTCCATCTGTTGTCATGGGAAATGTACGGTCGATACTGGGAAAGTTAGATGAGCTAGCGGCTATCTCCCGTTATGATAGCACTTACCGGGAGTGCTCTCTCCTTTTGTTTACTGAGACGTGGCTAACTGAACTAGCAGCAGATGCTAACATTGAGCTGGAGGGTTTTCACATGATACGAGCTGACCGAACACCAGAGAGTGGCAAAGCGAGGGGCGGTGGAGTGATAATGTATGTTAACAACAACTGGTGCAGACCGGGACATATCACTGTTAAACAACGACACTGCAGCAAAGACATTGAGTTGCTAGCTGTTAGCATGAGGCCTACATATCTCCCGAGAGAACACTCACACGTGATCTGCATTGTTGTTTATACAAATCCGACGGCGAACGCTGGGACAGCGCGTGACGTCATCCATTCAGTAACCAGCAGGCTGCAGACAGAACACCCAGATGCTCTTCTCCTCATCTCAGGCGATTTCAACCACGTTTCACTGTCTCCCATTCTGCCCACTTTCACCCAGTATGTCACATGCCACACTAGAGACAATAAAACACTGGATTTGTTCTACGCAAACACTAAGGAGGCGTACACCTCATCACAACTCCCCCCACTCGGGAGATCGGATCACAACTTGGTTCATCTCCGGCCGGTGTACAAACCCCTAGTGCACAGACAACCTCCGGCCATGCACACTGTGGAGTTATGGTCTGAGGAGACAATGGACACTCTAAAGGACTGTTTTGAAGCCACCGCCTGGAAGCAGCTCTGCAATCCACATGGTGAGGACATCGATGGCCTCATTCACACCTTCACGGGCTACCTCAGCTTCTGTGTGGACAAATCCGTTCCCACCAAGACCATACGGCGTCACTCAAACAACAAACCCTGGATCAACCCTGAGATAAAAACACTTCTGAGAGAGAAGAAGAGGATCTTCAGGTCGGGGAACAGGGAGATGCTGAAGTCCGTACAGAGGGAGCTGAGGAGAAAGATCAGAGAAGGCAAGGAAAGCTTCAGGAAGAAGATGGAGGACAAGCTGCAACAGAGCGACATCAGCGGGGTCTGGAGAAACCTCAAAACCATCTCGGGGCTCCAGAATACCTCCCCCCAGGCCACGGGGGGCAGGGAGTGGGCGAACAACCTGAATCTGTTTTTCAATAGATTTGACCAACCGCCCTCCCCCCTGTCTGCACAACAACCACTGCTGCCTCTAAGAAATCAAGTCCTGCTGCCCACTCCCCACTCCACCGACACCCCCCCTACGCCCAACACACAGCCCCCCATCCTGACCCTGACCAAGACCCAGGTGAGGACGGAGCTGAGGAAGATCAAGGCGAGGAAGGCGTCGGGACCGGACGGCATCAGTGCAAAGCTCCTCAAGTCCTGTGCAGACCAGCTGTGTGGGATTGTGACGTATATCTTCAACATGAGCCTGAAACTGGGGAGGGTACCACAGCTGTGGAAAACATCTTGTGTGGTACCTGTACCAAAAACTTCCCACCCCAAAGACCTGAACAGCTACAGACCGGTGGCCTTGATGTCCCACTTGATGAAGACCCTGGAGAGACTGCTCCTTGCTCATCTCCGCCCCCTGGTGGAACCAGCGATGGATCCACTCCAGTTCGCCTACCAGCATGGCATTGGGGTGGAGGATGCGGTGATCTTCCTCCTTCACCGTTCTCTGTCCCACCTGGAGAAGCCCGGGAATATGGTAAGGATCATGTTCTTTGACTTCTCCAGTGCTTTCAACACCATCCAACCGATGATCCTGAAGGACAAGCTGCTGCGCGCAGGGGTGGACCAGCACCTGTCATCATGGATCCTGGACTACCTCACGAACCGGCCTCAGTTTGTGAGAACCCGGGACTGTGTTTCCGACACGATCATCAGTAGCACGGGGGCCCCCCAGGGAACGGTGCTGGCTCCCTTCCTGTTCACTCTTTATACTGCGGACTTCTCACACAACACAACACATTGCCATCTACAGAAGTTCTCTGATGACTCTGCGATCGTTGGTCTCATCTCCAACGGAGATGAAGCTGAGCACAGAGGGCTTATCCAGGACTTTGTGGATTGGTGCCATCGGAACTGCCTCCAGATCAACGCGAGGAAAACTAAGGAGCTGGTGGTAGACTGCCGCAGGCATGGGCAGCCCCTCATAGCACCAGTAAATATACAGGGAACAGACATCGAGATGGTGACATCCTATAAGTACCTGGGTATTCATCTGAACAATAAACTAGACTGGTCACACAATACTGACGCACTCTACAAGAAGGGACAGCGCAGGCTGTTCCTGCTGAGGAGACTCAGGTCTTTTGGTGTACAAGGGGCGCTGCTGAAGTCATTCTATGACACGGTGGTGGCATCAGCCATCACTTTTGGAGTGGTCTGCTGGGGCAGTGGCATTACTGCAGCCGATAGGAAGAGACTGAACAAACTGATTAAGAAAGCTAGCTCTGTCCTGGGGCAGCGCCTTGATCCGATGGAGGAGATAGGAGAGAGAAGGACGGTGGCTAAACTGTCATCTCTGCTGGAGTCCGAGTTCCACCCTATGCAGGACATACTGGATGCACTGAGGAGCTCATTTAGCAGCAGACTACATCATCCCAGGTGCACAACCGAGAGGTTTCGTAGGTCCTTCCTACCAACGGCTGTCAGACTGTACAACCTAAGCAGGGCTGCTCGCAGAGATAGCAAAAAGACGTAACAAACTAATAGTTTTTTTTTTAATGCAAAAGATGCAATAGACTTACACAATGGTCCTCTCCGGCATACAACTAGGAACATACCGGTCGCTATGGAGGGTGAGAATATGTATGGGCACATAATCATACCATGTAGGATAACTAAGTAGACGGTTATGCTGTTTCATCCCACCTAGCAACAATGCTCTGCACTGTGTGTGTTTATATTTATATATCTATATATTTATTCCATCTAGCTACAATGCTCCGCACTGTGTTTTTATATATCTACATATTATTCCATCTAGCTACATTGCTCCGCACTGTGTGTTTATATACTTGCATATTTATTCCACCTAGCTGCAATGCTCCGTACTGTGGGTGTTTATATATTTACATATTTATTCCATCTAGCTACAATGCTCTGCACTGTGTGTTCATATATTCATATATTTATTCCATCCAGCTACAATGCTCTGCACTGTGTGTGTGTGTGTGTGTGTGTGTGTATATATATATTTTATAGTAATATGTACATATGTATATTAGCTGCTCTTGCTTGCTTGTTTTTTTTCTTGCCTTCTGATTGTTGCTCTGAGTGTTGCTATCCCTGTGCTGTTGCAATCCTGGAATTTCCCCGTTGTGGGACTAATAAAGGCTTATCTTATCTTATTCCTTGTAAAAATTAAACCCAATTCTAAATTAGACAAAATGTCCACCTTTCCATTGACTGAAAGAGTGTGACACAATCTTTATTCATTTATTCGAATTCAACCCATCTATGTTCAACTGGACAAACTGATCTTATTTATCAATGCTAAAGCATATCAAAAATACACAGATAAGGGCCTTTTCCACTAGCACGCTTTAGCGCGACACGGGACGGCTCAGCACGCTTTGTACGCTTTTCCACTAGCCCCAACATGGTTTAACAGCCGCAATTCTCAGCCCCGCTACAGGGCAGGGTACAGCAGTGCTGAGCTGTGCCGTGTTGTGACGTTAACAGACTGGTCGCCGCTGATTGGTCAGGTCATAACCTGCGCTGATTGGTCAGTTCGTAACCGCCGCTGATTGGTCAGTTCGTAACCACCACTGATTGGTCAGGTCATAACATCACGAAAAGCGACCTCTTCTGCCGAATCTTCACGACCGCCATTACTCAGTGCGCAACTACAGTGGGTGGTTGATTTTCATTGTATTGCTGTGATATTTTAATTTTTTCATTTCTTCTCATTAAAAAATGGCTTCGCGTAATAAGGGCGTGCCATGGACCAATGAGGAGGTGCAGTGTCTGCTCACTGCATTGGCTGACGATCGCATCCAGCCCGAGTTAGAGGGAGCCACCAGGAATGAGAAAATATACCGGGAGGTCTCCGACTACATGGCAGCACAGGGGCACACAAGGACTGCCAAACAGTGTAGGGAAAAAATAAAAAAAAATGAAGTGTGATTACCGTGCGTTAAAGGACCCCAACAGCAGAAGCGGTTCTGACCGGAAGAACTGGAAATGGTTCGAGCAGATGGACGCCATATACAGCCATCGGCATGCGAGCATTGGCCGAGCCATGGCTCTCGACACAGCCACTACATCGGAGTCCTTTAAAGGTGAGGGGTTTTGTTTTTTGTTTTTTTTTGCGTTTTTTTCGGAAATATATTCGGGAAGACGCTCAGTTTATTTATGCAATAAAAAAGCTGTTCATTTGTGGATGATGATCGCTCTGCTTTATCGCAGCAGACTGCGGTCTCACGCTTTTAAGTATTCATGTGAACAATACGCTGAAATAAGCTTATGTAATCTTGTTAAAAACTATTGTCTTTTCTGTATATCTTGCACTGTACTGTATTTATTGTGTGCATTTTCCTTGTAGAATCATCCCACTCGTCTGCCGCGCCAGCCGGCACGGACTCTCCAGCGTCTGACGGCGAATGTGAATCTGTCGCGCCGACACCGGTTGCAGGCAGATCACAAGCTCCATCACAAGCTCCGTCCCAAGCTCCGTCCCAAGCTCCGTCCCAAGCTCAATCACGAAATCCATCACCGTGTACATCATCAGCTCCATCTGTATCCGGGAGGTCTCGTACAAGTGTTGGTAAGGCACATTAAACATGAGATTATCCCCCTTTTTTATGATTAATGTTATTTCAGATAGCCGCATATTAATGAATTTAATATGTCTGTGTCAAAAACATTCTGTGGTGGTAGGTGTGGTGGTGTGTTGGTTGAAATACTGTTGGAAGTCATAATATACAAAAAAAGATACAGTGTAGGACTAGAATTCCGGAGACCGCATGATTTTACAGTGCACAGTAAACATGAGATTATCCCCCTTTTTTTAGGATTAAGGTTATTTCAGATAGCCGCATATTAATGAATTTTATATGTCTGTGTCAAAAACATTCTGTGGTGGTCTGTTGTCGGTGTTAAACAACACAGTCACATTTTTAGGTGTGGTGGTGTGTTGGTTGAAATACTGTTGGAAGTCATAATATACAAAAAAAGATACAGTGTAGGACTATAATTCAGGAGACCGCATGATCTTCCATTGCACAGTAAACATGAGATTATCACCCTTTTTTTAGGATTAAGGTTATTTCAAATAGCCGCATATTAATGAATTTTATATGTCTGTGTCAAAAACATTCTGTGGTGGTCTGTTGTCGGTGTTAAACAACACAGTCACATTTTTATGGGGGGTTGTGTGTTGGTTGAAATACTGTTGGAAGTAAGATAAGATAAGATAAGATAAGCCTTTATTAGTCCCACAATGGGGAAATTCCAGGATTGCAACAGCATAGGGATAGCAACACTCAGAGCAACAATCAGAAGGCAAGAAAAAACAACATCTAGTAAACATATGTCCATATTACTATAAATGTATATATATAGACACACAGTGCAGAGCATTATGGCTGGTGGATGTGCAGCAGAAAGTCTAAGCTCTCTCTCCGCGGATGCAGCGGGCCAGCTGGAAGTCTTTGGGCATGATGGTGACCCCCTTAGCGAAGAAGAGACCACCAGGTGGGTCTCGCTGGTCTCCTGCAGAGCCATGACGGCGAAACTCAGGAAACGCAGGACGGTCTTGAAGTCCTGAGCGATCTCCCTCACCAGGCGCTGGACGGGCAGCTTACGGATGAGCAGCTCCGTGGATTTCTGGTAGCGACGGATCTCTCTCAGAGCCACGGACCTGTGACCTATATTATGACCTAAGTCATAATATACCAAAAAAGATACAGTGTAGGACTAAAGAATTCAGGAGACCGCATGATTTTCCAGTATCTGCTTTATTTCTCATTCATCATTGGTCTCGAACAATACATCACACAAAAGTCAATACTCAGTTACATCCTTTCATCTGTAATAGAAGACCCAGAGTCCTTCTGTTCTCCTCTATGACCCCCAAAAGGTCAGGACGGCTAATCTTCTCCTTTGTTCAGAGTCCACAGGGGGTGCAGACAACAAATCCTCTTGAGGTGTGATGTAAATACACATGGCTAGCTCAAAGTCTCTCTCGGCTGAATTCAGCTAGAATTATGGGCTCCACATCACTCACCCCTCCCACGCGAAAGACTGGGCACACACAGTAATACAATGGTCTTGATCAATACATCACACAAAAGTCAATACTCATCCTTTCATCTGTAATACAAGACCCAGAGTCCTTCTGTTCTCCTCTCTGACCCCCAAAAGGTCAGGGCGGCTAATCTTCTCCTTTCTTCACAGTCCACAGGGGGTGCAGACACCTAATCGTCTTGAGGTGTGATGTAAATACACATGTGGCTAGCTCAAAGTCTCTTGGCTGAATTCCAGCTTGCAACATGTGAGTCACATGTGCTACACAACAGCACATGAACTGACTTATGAATATGCCTCATTAAAAAGATTCACGTCAATTTTATTAAGCCATTTTTCTTAACCCATTCCTATTTCTGAGTCCACAATAAAAAAGAAAAATTTTAAAGATCCATCCATCCATTTTTTTCAACTTAATCCTTTTCTGATTGCATGGGGGGATGTTCCCTATCACAGCACCCTGTGAACAATCAACTCCTTTGAAGTGGAGCAACATGACATTTGAGCTTAAATACAGCAACGAAGCATATACATCACACCACATGTATTCACCAGTGTAATTCAATAGTACATGTTTTTGATATTTTTTAGATACAGCATGTAACCACCCTGACTTTCTGTCTTTCATCTAGCAAAAAGGAGGAGGAGAAATACCCTGTCTCACATTGCATCATTAATGACAGAGGCGCATGAAGAGGACAAGCGTCTGCTGGAGATATTCAATGAGAGGCAGGAGAGATTCAGTGAGAGGCAGGAGAGAATGCACCAAGAGCGCCAAGAGCAGATGGAGAGACACCACCAGGAGTTAACAGAACACATGAGGGAGGATATTGACTTGAGAAGGCAGGAGCTGTCAGAGACAGCTACATTTAACTGATCCTTCCTGACCCAGTTTGGGAAGCTGGTAGAGGCACTCAGTGCTCGTCGTGTTTAAAATGTCGATTAACATGGTTGTTCTGTTCCTGTTTTTTTATTTTTTAATATTTTATTTATAATAAAATCAAATTATTTTGGATCATAAAAGTGTGGTTTGTCTGTTATAACACTGAAGTATAAAACAGTACAATTACATAGAAATTCAATTGCCTAGTCTGATGAAAATGATGCTGATCATCCTGTCAGAGGTCAACCATTGTAAAGGTAATGTAATTTTTATCTAGACCAAAGAACAAATATTTTTGTAAGGTTTATGTTGTTTTTATTGAAATATCATCAAAAATTAGCAAAACATGATACATTTCTAAACTTTGGTTACATTTTTTTATGTTAACTTATGAGAATTTGCACAGTTGGACTTTAAATTGCAGCAGGAGAGACTGATCAAGCTTACAAGTCAAAGTATTTAAAAAAGTAAGTATATGTAAATTGATCGGTATTTAAAATTCAGAGATTTACAATAATTTACAAGGAGTGTAGCATCATTTAAAATGAAAAAACAAATACTTTTGTTCCAAACGTTGACCTGAAGGGTTTTTTTTTCAGTACATCCAAAATGCACTATATGATGTAAAAATTAATACAATTTGGTGTTGGCCAGTGTGCCACTGGATCATTATTTAATACAAATAAAAACAAGTTTCAGATCATTATTTAAAGGTCATTTGGCAGTTAATTCAAAACAAAAGTGACTGTTTTTTTGAAGCATTTTTATCAGAGAGTTTCTCCAGTTTTGGAGAATATGATCATCCGTCCCTTAACTGTTAAACATTAAATAACAGCAGACAGATAGTTAAGGAATACACAATTGTGTTGCTGTTGCCAAAAATCGTTATGACCCACTGCTTGTGGTGCTACCTTTTGCATGTGTGTTATTTTTACGAATATTCACATTTTTTTGTAAGTACAAGTGTGATATTATTAAATTGAAATATAACATATTTTGAATAAAGTGTGCATTTTAGAAATATTTGCACTTATTTGCAAAGTAAAATTTTGAGAGGATTAAATTGACATAACACTTTTATCAACATATGTGTGCTTCTTCAATCTATTTTGACTTATTTTTTGTGTGATAGGCTTAAATTGAAATATAACATTTTTCTAAACATAATTACTATGTCAATTTGCAGTTCCAGCAAAGCAAAGGAGACAGATGAAAAGTGAATAACATTTTAATCATTAAACACAGACGTTACAAATATGTACACACATGAATAATGACAAAATTCTCTTATTAATTATTTGTACACAAGTACTGCATCAAAGCATCTCTTACACCCCCACCACGGTCCCCAGCTACCTCTGCAGCTGACACCACCACTTCATCTGCTGCAGCATCCAATGCAGTGTCAAAGGCCTCTCCATGAGTCTCACACAGATTGTGCAGTGCACAACAAGTCACCACCGTGGATTTCACAAGTTCGATGTCACAGTCATTCCTTTTTAAAAGGCAGCGCCACCTTCCCTTAAGCCTACCAAAAGCATTCTCAACAGTCACCGGTACACGACTGATGGTCTGGTTGAACATGTGCTGTTCTTCAGTCAGTCGTCCGGTGTCAGGGAATGGTTTCAACAGCCAATTTTGGAGTGGATAAGCTGAGTCCCCTAGGATGTAGTATCCCGTACATAACTCACCGATGTTCCTGATAGGTGGGAAGAGGTTTCCCCGACTAGCTAACTCCCACAGTCTGGACAGTCTCAGCACCCTAGCATCATGCATGCTCCCTGGAAGCCCAGCAAAAACATTCCAGAACAAACCCTTTCCATCAACCACACCTTGAAGGATTATGGAGTGCCAGCCTTTACGATTGAAGTAGTCAGTGTGACATTCTTCAGGTGCTATGATGGGTATGTGGGAGCCATCGATGGAACCAACGCATAATGGTAGCCCCCACCGATTCTCGATGTAGGCCGACATTTCCATTAATCTCCCTTCATCGGGAAGATGAAGCAGTTCTGGAACGAGCGATGACTCTGCTGCTGCACAAAAGTCCTGGACACACCTGCACACTGTTGTGATGCTGACCCCAAAAAGATGTCCAATACTGTGGTACTCTGAACCGGTAGCAAGCTTCCACAGTGCGATGGCCACTCTCTTCCTCAGCGGCACACATAAGCGGAACGTCGTATCATGCCGCTCCATGCATGGACGCAATTTCTGACACAGGTAGGTGAAAGTGTCCTCGGACATACGGAAATTCTGCAACCACTGCTGGGTGGAGAAGCTGGGAACAACATCCTCCCACCAATGCGAGCTACGTTGTTCTGTCCATACACGTGGTCTGCAGCGAGTATTTTGCACCAACACAGCCAACTGAAAAACACACACACAGCATAGTGTAATAATGATAACCTGTCAACATCAAAATGCTGTACACCAGAAAAATATGACTATAAAATGAGCTTACCCACATTGCCTCCCTCCTATGCTGTTTAATTAACTGAAAAACACACGCAGCATAATCATTCCTGTAATACTGATAACTGTCAACATCAAAATGCTGTACAAAAGAATAATATGACTATAAAATGAGCTTACCGATATCTGCACCCTCCTCTGCAGGTTAAGTAACCTCACCATTCCAGCTTCATATTCCTCCCAGGCAACCGCGAGTCTCCTGTACTGTTCAAACGTTTTTTGTATCAGTTCACGTCGTCGCCTCTGGTAATGGTGTCTTCTCTGGTTAAACTCTCTGGACTTAATTGTGAGATAAAACCACAGAGCGAGCAAGGCAATAATCCTTGGATCCTCCATTTTTTGTCTCGTGTAAATAAGGACTCTGTCGCGTGCATAACGTCACGGGAGTGTGGGCCCGCCTCGCTGGGAGTGTGGCCCCGCCTCGCTGGGAATCTGGTGCCGCCTCGCTTCTACACCGCCAAACCACAAACCATCACAGCACAAGCACAATACCGTGCTAATGGAAAGAGAAGCATTCCAAGCCGTACTGAAGTGAATCGAGCCGTACCGAGGTGTGCTGGGCTAGTGGAAAACAGGCTATAGTTATTTTGTTTTTCTTAAATGGAACTTGTAACTTAGTTCAAGAGATGTCACAAAAGAAGTCATGATTATTGAAATCTCATTTTGAAGGAGCCGTGCTACCCACAAATTTTCATCTAAATTAAAAATGGTAGCACACTTCCTTTCAGTAAAAGAATCAAGCAAATACCCTGTAACTTTGCTGCATGTGCGTCTCCATGTATCAAAACAGGGGATATCAAAGAAATTAATAAGCAAAATTATTAGCAATCCTCAGAAAAATAGATAATACATAAAAATTATCAATAAATGATCAATAATGAATTCAATTTAATTCAATTCAACTTTATTTACATAGCGCTATTTCACAACAACAATCATCTTATAGCACTTTCAACTATAGGTGGAACCCCCATAGTTGCAGAAAGATTCCAGCAATCAGGCGACAGAGTCCTGACAGCCTGGCTACAGTGCTGAAAAGAAACCTGAGATTATTTTTGTTATCTTCTATTAATGCAGAATAATAACTTGTTTTATCTTTTCTAAGAGATTGTTTATAAACTAAAAGATAGTTTCTCCAAGCTAAATAGATTTCATCTAAATCAGTGAAGCGCCATTTTCTTTTTAATTGACAAGTTTTCTGTTTTAAGCTACAAGTTTCTGTGTTGAACCAATGAGTTAGAAATCTTTGATTAGACTTTTTCTTTCTTTAACCACTTGCACTCCGTTGTACCGCGGGCGGGCAAGTCTCTGCGTCCTAGGGCACAGGAGGGCGCACTCATGCGCTCTCGGACGCATAGTCCAGATTATGGTGATGTAGGTGGTGTTGGCGTCCAAGCGCCACTGAAAAAAAAAGCTGTAGACACAGCCGCGAACAGATTAGTTCATCTGATTGACCTCTCATTCGACTAATAAGAGCCTTGAATTGGGTTTCTGAAACCTTGAAGAACCAATGAATGAAAACCTAGGAAGGAGGACCCGCCTACTGTGAATGCAGGAGCCAATTGAAGCACAGAAGTTCGGGCTGGGTGAAGAGAGATTTACTGTTGCAGCTGATGAAAAAAAAGGACGCTGGACGAACCTGCTACAGATCCAGCAGCATGGAGAACACCCACAAGTGGGACCTGCACTCATTCCAGCAGAATAGATGTTTAGGATTCTCTTCCGTCATCATAGACCGATGGAGGCCAACGACAAAGGTCATAAATCATTCACCAAAACCGCAATATTGGAAATATGTTTTGACCGGGATCCACGAGCGGACCAGCGTCGCATTCGTCTGACAATGGGGAAGAGAAGTTTGCCAGGACTCTGCTGCTGTGAAGAGGTAAGGTGTTATAAGCTAAATTATTATTTCTCCCTGAAAACTGTAATCCAAAAATGACTTTTGACCGATCCGTAAATTACAACTGTATGGCGCACGAAGTACGAAGTGCGTGCGCCGCGATAAACGGTTCATTTGCTGTGTTCGGACCGTGAACGCCCCCCCCCCCCACTGCAGAAGAGGAGCGGGGGGGAACGTTCACGGTCAGAATGCCCCCCGGTCCGTGGGGGGAAGCCGCTGTGACAGCGTTGCTGTGGAAACATGCAAGGAGTGTAATCCGTCATGTAGCGAGGGCCGAACTCCGTCCTTTGTAGCGGAGGGGGGATAACCCCCCCCCACACACACACGTTGTAGCGAGGGGGGGAAGCTGCTGTGACAGCGTTGCTGTGGAAACATGCAACGAGTGTAATCCGTCATGTAGCGAGGGCCAAACTCCGTCCTTTGTAGTGGCGGGGGGGACAACCCCCCCCCCCCCACACACACACACAGAGCCCTGAATGTGACCTTTCATTAGAGCCCAAAATGAAGATTCTACGTTGAATTATTGAAAAGTTACAGACATTTTTCCAAATTGTGCCATTTGGCACAATTTGGAACAGTTCCAAAATGCCTGGGAACAACCTGAGAACAAAGCTGTGTAAAATATTCATTTTTTGTGGTATTGTTACAAAATTTGGACCTCAGCTGGATAACACTTGGTTCTGTTCTCCTACTTTTCTGTTGCATTTTCCAGCCGGATCGGACAGCTGTGTGTTATTTGCAAGCATTTGTATCCAAAAAAACACCGTAGCCAAATTTATTTTCTTCAAGTTCAGTATGTTTAGATGACTGTAACTCAGTGGCCGGAGCACGTAGAGAGATCATGTTTTTTTGCCAAAAAATTCAAAGTGTTTTCTTTTAAATGAGACCAAACCCATGAAGATGCTGCAAAGGGTTGAAGAACAGCTTTCGATTTACTTTGGGCACATTATTTTTTGGTGTTTTTAGGAAAATTGCCCGGAGTGCAAGGGGTTAAGGGGGGCCACAAAGTCTGGAGTCTGATGCAGGGAAGCTGTAACACTATCTGCCATGCTATCAATTACCATGCCATCAATTCCATCCTCATATGATTCTCTCATTACTCCAAACATTCCAGTGTGGTAATCATTCTTTGACAGCCTGTTACGTCTTTAACCTCATAGTATGCACTGGCAATGTTTGCATATTTGCCTTTTCCTTCCCCCTCTTGTCTGCTCCCAAAGGCCAACAAATGTTGTCCCTAAGGAGCAGCCAAATGGGGCAAAGGTTGTAAAATAGAAAGGAAAAAGAAAAAAAAATAATGTGTCAGTTGTGTCCACTTTTTACTTTTTAATTAAGGTTGTCCCTAAAAGCTTGTGGTTTCTAACAGAGAAAAGAACATAAAGAAGTTATTGATGATTTGAAACACATACTGACTACAGTATGTGCGTTAGCCTTGCCAAATTATGATATGGATTTTCATTTTTTTTCCGTCCAGGATAAACATATGTTCTGCCACCCACATTATTGTATCGACAGGAGGGATGCTGAGGATGTTGGAAAAGCACTTTTTCTGTCCTAATATTTTGAAAAAAGTAAAAACAACATGCCAAAAGTGCATCATTTGTTTACAAAATAATGCCCAAGGAGCAATGAGAACGAGACAAGGAAAATTTCCCATACCAAAAGAGCCTTTCAGTCAATGGTGTATGGATTTTATTGAATTGTGTAAGCATGGGAAATTACAATATTGCCTGGTGTTGGTTGACACCTTTACAAAGAGGAGAGAAATTCATCCCACATCCGCAGCAAATGCTGCATTCGTGTGTAAAACTCTATTGAATCATGTTTTTCCCACCTTTGGGGTTCCAGAACTGATTTATGCAGATAATGGAACTCATTTTACAGCCCAAACAGTTCATGATTTAACCCAAGCTGTAGGAAGTAAGATCAAAATTCATACTGCCTACCACCCACAAAGTGCAGGCCTTGTAGAAAGAAAAAAAATAATGCTACTGTAATAAAAATGCTTGCAAAAGTTATGAAGGACACAGGAAAAGCATGGCCAGAAGCCTTAAAAATAGTGAAAATGACTATAAATACCATACCCGACACAAAGACAGGATTGTCACCCTTTGAATACACATTCCACAGGCCATACTTATTACCAGAAGTAAAGCCTTTGGTATCCTCTAATAAATATGGTGTTTTAGCAAATCATTTAAAAAGGGGCATGTGAAGTTAAAGAATACATTGATTCTGTCAAAGCTCTCTCTACTCCACAGGAAGGACAGGATAACCAGTTGCAACCTGGAGACTATGTTTTCATAAAGAACCACCATCGTCAGCACTGGGACTGAGTAAGGTGGCTTGGGCCACATCAGGTGCTGTTAACCACCCCCACTGCAGTACGTATTGCTGAACGACCATCTTGGATTAATCTTTCACATGTAAAGTGACTACGGGTGCCTGTAAGTGAACTAACCTGCTTCCCCGAGTAACTCCAGCTACAAAGGGGATACACACCTTGGTGTGTGAGGTCATAGAGTGCCTCCTCCATTTAGGGAGATCGTCTCAAACCTGGTGAAGAAAGAGGCCCAGAAGGGTACTCTCTCGGGTTGAAGCATGACACCAAAAGTACTGATGATTCTGTGTTCTGTACTTTTCATGACAAAGGGGTGGTGGACCCTTTTTGCCAAGGAACCCACAAAGTACAGACAATGGACAATACGTGGATTACACACATAACCTGTGGTACCAGACAATGGTGATCTCGGTGAGAGGACTGGGAATCAATACCTCTTGTTACGTGTGCTCACTGGTTCCCCACTCACACAAGACTGCAGTACCCATGATTCCTGTTCCACTTAGTGAAGAAGAAACAGCTGGAGTGACAACGGCTACGAATTCCCATCTTACTAGTGTTATAAGTTGGTTAGTGGGGAGTTTTATCAACAAGATATCTTAATAAATTGAATGTGACTGTTACTGATTACACTGGACCTAAGATAAGAATATTTAATACTACGGGAATTAGAATTTCTTTCCTTAAAGTTAAAAAGCCCCTAATGAAAGTCAATCCAACACTCTTTACTTCACGGATTTGTTTTCATAAAAATTGTAGTAAAAACAATTTCAATTTGGGTTTTTCACCAAAATGTAATGATACAAAGGAGGTAACCTGTGGAGTGCACTTTCACAAATCTGTTTGCAGGAATGCAAGACAAATCCCTTATATTGCTGCTGGAAATTTAACTCTAAAAATCAGAAACTGTAATGAGAACTGTAGTGATAATCCTACTGTTTAATTTGGAATATGATGCAAATAACGGACATGTAGAAAATTGAGAGAAGTTACGTGTTACTGATGAATAAAAAGGTGATAAAATGATAAACAGGAGGGAATTGTCAGAAAATTGTATATACATGTTATCATTTTATATAATCAAGTGTATGCCACATACTCATCTATGCATATTGTGTTAAGAAATTGTTGGGAAATTGTACATACATCATTTTCTATATGACATAAGTTTGAGTGTGTACACTGTTTCCTTTTTGTACTTAGATAATGAGAAGATTACTGAGTGTTGCTTATGTGCAGATTGAAATGTGCTTAGCGTGAGAGAATGAAGCTGACTCATGGGATGAAACTGTGTAAAAGTCTGAGAATAAGGAAAAGTTAATCTTGTTTTTGTACGAGATACTTTGTCTGTGATTAATTGCGGTTAAACCCTTATGCGATGTACTTTTTGTAAAGTCACTGTGTTCTTCCTCTTTGAGAATGTCGGTATAGCTTTTGTCATGACTGTATGGGTGACCGGAAGGGAATACTCAGCAAATGTCCTTTGTGATTATGTGACCAACAATGTATAAGAGGGCTTAGTTCACTGGGGGATGCCTCAGTGTCTTGTGAGATATAATCATCGCTGGCACTACTTGCGCAAGTAAAGCTCATAAAATAGAATATTCTGTGTCTTGAATCTTGATTGAGGTAACAAACTAATATATGATCATTTGAGTTTCAGATTCTTGACAAGAACCTTGGAGTTATTTTTGATCAAGATCTGTTTTTTAATTCATATGTTAAACTTGTTTCAAAGACTGCCTTCTATCATTTGTGTAATCTTGCCAAGATTAGGAGCATTTTGTCTCAGAGTGATGCTGAGAAACTAATTCACACTTTTGTTAGCTCTAGATTAGATTATTGTAACTCTTTATTATTAGGTTGTCCTAAAACATCTTTAAAAAGTCTTCAGCTGATCCAAAATGCTGCAGCAAGAGTTTTAACAGGTACTAGAAAGAGAGATCACATCTCTCCGGGTCTGGCCTCCCTTCATTGGCTTCCCATAGAGTTTAGAATTAAGTTTAAAATCCTTCTTGTCACATTCAAAGCTCTAAATAATCAGGCCCCTTTTTATTTAAAAGATCTGATACTACTCTATTATCCTAACAGAGTACTATGCTCCCAAAATGCAGGATTAATTGTAATACCTAGAATTTCCAAAAGTACAGTGGGAGGCAGAGCCTTCATTTATCAACCTCCTCTCCTGTGGAACCAGCTGCCAATCTGGGTTCGGGAGTCAGACTCGATCTCTCTTTTGAAGAATAGGGTTAAAACCTTCCTTTTTGATATAGCCTATAATTAGGGAGGGAACCCTCTCTGAGTTATGCTGCTAATAGGTTTAGACAGCCGGGGGACCTCCAACAATGCAATGGGATTCACTCCTTTCGTCACTCTCAATGACATATTTTTGCTGGTCATTAATATCTGTTTGTTCTCTCCCATAGATTGAGTCCCCTTAGTGCTGTTTGCTCTCTACATGTCTGTTCTTTTCTTCTTCTTCTCTATCCCCTCACTCCCCAGCCAGTCACAGCAGATGACTGCCCCTGCCTGAGCCTGGTTAGGGCAAGAAGATTATGTTGATTTAAATGAATCAACTCCGTCTGGTTATTTAAACTGTCAAAATCCCAGAAGTTCTGGTCATGGAGGAGGAGTAGCAACAATTTACCATTCCAAATTACTAGTTAATGTAAAGCAAAAAACATGTTGTAATTCCTTTGAGGGCCTGGTCCTCAGTATTGGGCACTCTAGCAATTTTAGGTTAAACCCAATTTTATTTGCCATAGTTTATCGTCCCCCATCAACCTACTCAGAATTTTTATCCGAATTTGCTGATTTCTTAGCTGATTTAGTGCTGAAATCTGATAGAACTAGAAAAGCACTCGGAGAGCGCAGACCTCCGCCAAGCGCCACAGTTCCCCCCATACAGTGTTTGTGTTTACGTTTTCAGATTCCTTGACCATGAAAACATATGACTAGCAATTTGATTGACAATGATATGATTAGTATTTCAGTAGTTATTCACGAAAATGACATTTTCCGTAATGGCGGCCACAGTTCCCCCCATACATTGTTTGTGTGTACGTTTTCGGCTTCCTTGACCACGAAAACATATGACTAGCAATTGGATTGACAATGATAGGATTAGTGGTTCAGTAGTTATTCGGGAAAATGGCATTTTCCGTAATGGCGGCCACAGTTCCCCCTATACAGTGTTTGTGTGTATGGTACGTTTTCAGATTCCTTGACCATGAAAACATATGACTAGCAATTGGATTGACAATGATAGGATTAGTGTTTCAGTAGTTATTCAGGAAAATGGCATTTTCCGTAATGGCGGCCACAGTTCCCCCCATACAGTGTTTGTGTGTACATTTTCAGATTCCTTGACCATGAGAACATATGACTAGCAATTGGATTGACAATGATAGGATTAGTGGTTCAGTAGTTATTCAGGAAAATGGCATTTTCCGTAATGGCGGCCACAGTTCCCCCCATACAGTGTTTGTGTGTACGTTTTCAGATTCCTTGACCATGAAAACATATGACTACCAATTGGATTGACAATGATAGGATTAGTGTTTCAGTAGTTATTAAGGAAAATGGCATTTTCTGTAATGGCGGCCACAGTTCCCCCCATACAGTGTTTGTGTGTACATTTTCAGATTCCTTGACCATGAGAACATATGACTAGCAATTGGATTGACAATGATAGGATTAGTGGTTCAGTAGTTATTCAGGAAAATGGCATTTTCCGTAATGGTGGCCACAGTTCCCCCCATACAGTGTTTGTGTGTACGTTTTCAGATTCCTTGACCATGAGAACATATGACTAGCACTTGGATTGACAATGATAGGATTAGTGGTTCAGTAGTTATTCACGAAAATGGCATTTTCCGTAATGGCGCTTTTCTTCTGGACGGTGATCCGGATCACCACCAAAATTTAATCAGTTCTTCCTTGTACCATTTCCAACAACACCTGAAAGTTTCATCGAAATCCGTCCAAAACTTTTTGAGTTATCTTGCTAACCAACAGACAAACAGACAGACAGACAAACAGACAGACAAACAGACAAACCCCGGCAAAAACATTACCTCCTTGGCGGAGGTAATAATTATAGTAGGGGACTTTAATATACATGTGGATGTAGATAGTGACTGCCTTAATGAGGCATTTAATTCAATATTAGACTCGATTGGGTTTTCTCAGAAAGTAGGAAATTCTACTCATTACCTCCACCATACATTGGACCTTGTTCTGACATATGGCATAGAAATAGAAAATCTTGTAGTGTCTTCTCATAACCCTGTACTGTCAGACCATTGTCTGCTAACCTTTGATTTTACTATTTCTGACTATTTGGCTCCTAAAGAAAAATATTATTACAGTAGATGCCTCTCAGATGATGCTGTTACCAAATTTATGCAGATTGTTTCCTCTATGCCATGTGTCAACACAACGGAAATAAGCTATAGACTGCTTGCTCCTTCTGTAATGGTGGATAGTGTTACAGCTTCTCTGCATCAGACTCTAGACTTGGTGGCCCCCTTAAAAAAGAAAAAGTCTAATCAGAGATTTCTAACTCCTTGGTTCAACACAGAAACTTGTAGCTTAAAACAGAAGACTCGTCAATTAGAAAGAAAATGGTGCTCCACTAATTTAGATGAAATCTATTTAGCTTGGAGAAATCATCTTTTAATTTATAAAAAATCTCTTAGAAAAGCTAGAATGAGTTATTACTCTACATTAATAGAAGAGAACAAGAATAATCCCAAGTTTCTTTTCAGCACTGTAGCCAGGTTGACAAAGAGTCAGGACTCTGTCAATCCTAGCATTCCCTTAGAGCTTACTAGTCAGGACTTTATGAACTTTTTCAATAATAAAATTTCATCCATCAGAGATAAAATCAATCAGATTCTTCCCACAGTTAACTTAACTACTGCAATTCCTTCAATTGATGTCTGTCTTGATGAGTTTACTCCAATCGACCTTTGTGAGTTAGACAAAATAGTTTCTTCATCCAAACCTTCAACTTGTCTTATAGACCCTATTCATACCAGGTTATTTAAAGAAGTCTTCCCACTTATTGGTAGCTTTATTCTTCATATAATCAGTTCTTCATTAACTTTAGGCCATGTACCGCAGGCTTTTAAAACGGATGTAATTAAACCCTTACTCAAAAAGCCAACGCTAGATCCAGGAGCTGTAGCTAACTATAGACCAATCTCTAATCTCCCTTTCATTTCAAAAATCTTAGAAAGAGTTGTTGCTACGCAAATATTTGACCACCTGCAGGGAAATGGTTTACTTGAAGAGTTTCAATCTGGGTTTAGAATCCATCATAGTACTGAAACAGCCTTAGTGAAGGTCACTAAAGACCTCCTCATCGCATCTGATAATGGACTGGTTTCTGTACTTGTCCTTTTAGACCTTAGTGCAGCTTTTGATACTATCGATCATAATATTCTACTTGATAGATTAGAACACTATGTTGGACTTAATGGAACTTTGTTGCAGTGGTTTAGATCTTATTTTTTTTTTTTTTTTTGTTACTTATTTGTACCCGTAGGTAGACTTGGTTTGCAGTCTGGTGACAAGCCACCGGCTGCTGGTCGCTGCGTGCGTGAGCGCCCTAAACCTACATGTTTTTGGTGTGCGGGAGGAAACCGGAGAAATCCCGGAGTAAACCCGCGCAACACGGGGAGAACATGCAAACTCCACACAGCTCACTGTTGGTCGGGGGCTGGGATCGAACCCATGATCTCATGATCCCCGCGGTCCCCCGGCCGAGGGTAAAACTGTGCTGCCACAGTGCTAAACCACTGCGCCACCGTGCAGCCCCTATTTATCTGATAGGTTCCAGTTTGTTAATGTAAATAATGAGTTTTCTTTCAACTCAAAGCTTAGTCATGGAGTTCCACAGGGATCTGTGCTAGGCCCTACTCTTTTTAGTTTATATATGCTTCCGTTAGGCAACATTATTAGAAAGCACTGTATACATTTTCATTGTTATACAGATGACACACAATTATACCTGTCAATGAAGCCAGATGATAGTAATCAATTAGCCAAGTTAGAAGCTTGTCTTAAGGAAATCAAAGCTTGGATGACTTGTAATTTCCTGCTATTAAATTCAGATAAGACTGAAGTCATTCTTGTTGGTCCAAAAAACCTTAGAAATACCTTTCCAAATCAAACTTTCAGTTTGGATGCGGTTACTCTTTCTCTTAATAGCTCTGTGAGGAACCTTGGAGTTATTTTTGATCAAGATCTGTCCTTCAATTCACATATTAAATTTGTTTCTAAGACTGCCTTCTATCATTTGCGTAATATTGCCAAGATTAGGAGCATCTTGTCTCAGAGTGATGCTGAGAAACTGATCCATGCTTTTGTTAGCTCGAGATTAGATTATTGTAATTCTTTATTATCAGGCTGTCCTAAAACATCTTTAAAAAGTCTTCAGCTGATCCAAAATGCTGCAGCAAGAGTTTTAACAGGTACTAGAAAGAGAGATCATATCTCTCCGGTTCTGGCCTCCCTTCATTGGCTTCCCATAGAGTTTAGAATTAAGTTTAAAATCCTTCTTCTTACTTACAAAGCTCTAAACTATCAGGCTCCTTTTTATTTAAAAGATCTGATACTACCGTATTATCCTAACAGAGTACTATGCTCCCAAAATGTAGGATTACTTGTAATACCTAGAATCTCCAAAAGTACAATGGGAGGCAGAGCCTTCAGTTATCAACCTCGTCTCCTGTGGAACCAGCTGCCAATCTGGATTCAGGAGTCAGACTCAATCTCTGTTTTTAAGAATATGGCTAAAACCTACCTTTTTGTTACAGCCTACAATTAGGGAGGGATCATGTGTTTCTGAACCCTCCCTTAGTTATGCTGCTAATAGGTTTAGTCAGACGGGGGACCTCCAGTAATGTACTGGGCCTCACTCCTTTCCTCACTCTCAATGAAATATTTTTTTTTTGCTGGTCATTAACATTTGTTTGTTCTCTCCCATAGATTGAGTCCCCATCGTGCTGTTTGCTCTCTACATGTCTGTTCTTTTCATCTTCTCTATCCCCTCACCCCCCAGCCAGTCGCAGCAGATGACTGCCCCTCCCAGAGCCTGGTTCTGCTGGAGGTTTCTTCCTGTTAAAAGGGAGTTTTTCCTCTCCACCGTCGCCAAGTGCTTGCTCACAGGGGATCCCCGGATTGCTGGGGTCTTTCTGCAACTGTGGGGGTTCCCCCTACAGTTGCTAGTGCTATGAGATGACTGTTGTTGTGAAATGGCGCTATATAAATAAAGTTGAATTGAACTGAATTGAATTGAATAGATGACTGCCCCTGCCTGAGCCTGGTTCTGCTGGAGGTTTCTTCCTGTTAAAAGGGAGTTTTTCCTTTCCACCACTACCAAGTGCTTGCTCACAGGGGATCGCCTGATTGCTGGGGTCTTTCTGCAATTGTGGGGGTTTCCCCTACAGTTGAAAGTGCTATGAGATGACTGTTGTTGTGAAATGGCGCTATATAAATAAAGTTGAATTGAATTAAACAATCTAAAAGAAAATTTGATACAATTTAAGCACACATTTCCTGGATAAACATATGAAAGGCATTTCATTGTCTTTTTCCTTTTTTTTCATCAGTTCACAATGTACTTTTGTTGTTTACCATTTTATTTGATTATTTACATGTTCAAAATCCATCCATCCATCCATCTTCTACTGCTTTTCCGGAGGTCCGGGTCGCGGAGGCAGCAGTTCAAGCAGAGAAGCCCAGACTTCCCTCTCCCCTGCCACCTGCTCCAGCTCTTCAGAGAGGATACCAAGGCGTTCCCAGACCAGCTGGGAGACATAGTCTCTCCACCGAGTCCTGGGTCTGCCCCGGGGTCTCCTCCCAGTGGGACGTGCCTGAAACACCTCAAGTGGGAGGCGTCCAGGAAGCATCCTAATCAGATGCCCATACCACCTCAACTGACTCCTTTCAATGTGGAGGAGCAGCGGTTCTAAATAAAGTATTCAATCAATAAAGTATTATGTTCAAAAAATTATTATGTTATCAATAATACAATGCAATACAGTATTATTACAGTACAATACAATGCAATAAAGTATTATATTCAAAATAAAGTATTCAATTAATGAGCTACTAAAATACACAAATGGAGGAAATGACATCTACTACATTTAATTTTTGTGGAGGGGAGGACACTCCAGACCCTGACAACAATGCCCCAACAATTTAAAAGCAAACTTAAAAAGTAAATTAAAGAGGGGGGGGGGGGGAACCAGGCTAAAATAGAATACAAGAGAAATTAAAGTTACAATACATTGTAGGCTAACGAAAGGCTACAGCCAATAGGAGAGTTTTTAACCTTGATTTAAAACAGCTGAGAGTTTCAGCAGCCATGATGGTTTCTGGGAGTTTGTTCCATATGTGAAGGGCATAAAAACTAAACACTGCCTCACCATGTTTGGTTCTAATGCTGGCAACAGATAGTAGGCCTGACCCTGATGACTCGAGGACTCTGAGTGGTTCATAATGGACCAGAAGATCTGACATGTATTTTGGCCCCAAACTATTCAGAGCTTTATAAACCCGCAGCAGTATTTTAAAATCTATTCTTTGACAGAAGGAAAGCCAGTGTAAAGATCTGAGATCTGGTGATATATGATCCACTTTCTTGGTCTTAGCGAGGACTCGAGCTGCAGTGTTCTGAACCAACTGCAGCTGTCTGATGGACTTTTGAGGGAGACCTGTGAGGACAGCATTACAGTAGTCCAGTTTATTGAAGATAAAAGGGATGCACAAGTTTTTCCAGATCCTGCTGAGACATGTTGTATGTTCTTAAAGTTTTAATAGGCTGACTTCAATACTGTCTTTATGTGGCTGTTAAAATTAAGGTCTGAGTCCAGGACCACACCCAGATTTCTGGTTTGGCTGTTGGTTTTTAGCATCATTGATTGAAGCTCAGTACTAACTTTGAGTTTTCTTCTTTGGCTCAAAAATTATTTTGGTTTTGTCTTCATTTAACTGAAGGAAATTCTGGCACATCCACTCTGTAATTTGACCAATGCATTTGATCAGGGTTTTAATTGGACCATAGTCTCCTGGTGAGACGGTTATGTAGATTTGGGTATCATCGTAGTTACACAACATAACAAAAATAATTTTTTGTGAGTTGTCTGTGTTTTTTTAAACTGATTTAAGACAATATTGCACCGTTGAATCCGAAAATGATATCCATTTCTCTCAATCAGGTCAGGTTTTTATGCTAAGTTGTAAGCAGTTGTACAGCAGTTGTTCTGTAAATTGAATAATAGACACTGATAAAGGAAAGTACATGTGAATTGAATGTTACGTTGTGGAGAATGTGGGAATGACGAGGCTTAGTTTATCTCATGAGTCAGGTTTATTCACATTTTCCAACATCATCCAAAAACAGAAAGAGAAAGAAACCCCCCAGACATTCGTTCTTTTATACCCCGGAACATCAAAGCACACAGTCACATTGTATTTAATCCCAAGTCACAATGCGTCTTCTTCCAGGTCATATCACCTCCACCTAAAGCCACTGGTGGCCAGGAAATCCCCCAAGGACATCTCTCTGCATAACAAAGACCACATTTCACATCCTCCTGTTATCTCCTAGGAGGCTCAGTCCTTTTGTTCATCTGAGACGTGAAGCATACAGTAAGCATACAGTGATATACATATGAAGCATATGAAACTCACATTGTGTCCCACAACATCATCGTTCAAAATTAAGAGAATTTCAAGAAAAAGAATTTTGCATCATATAAAGCTAAAATACCCATACATGTAAACAAAAATGTAATAAACATGTGGCCATAGTTCAAAAAGTTGACCTGATTGAGCAAAACCAATATGATTTTTGGATTCAGCACATCAAAATGGTCCTAAATAAGCTTAAAAAAAAAGAAAGAAAGAAACTTTATAACAAACTTTATAATAACTTTATAATAAATTTGGTGTTGACCAGTGTTATGATAATTTATATATATGATTTGAGCTAGTGGGAACATATAGATGTTTAAAAGCAAAGGTCCAAAAATGAAAATCTTGGGGAACTCCACGGGTTACTTTTGTTCACTTGGATTTGTAGTTACCTAGAGACACAAAACAGTCTGTCTTTTAAATACAACTCAAACAAGCTAAGCACTGTACCAGAAAGTCCAGAGCAGAGTGAATAAGCAGATGATCTGATGATCAACTTTTTTCATAAAATGTGTAGTTTTATTAAGTCTCAGAAAATTAAAGAACAATTCATTCACACAAAAGAAACTTAATCCTGAAAATAAAGATGTACAGATGTTACTGGACTACAGCACCTCAACTGTGAGTTCTCATGTGATAAACCAAAACACTGAATGAAGTGTTTCCCACATATTTTACAAGACTAAAGCTTCTCTCTTGTGTGACTTCTGATGTGAGCTTTCAAATGATCACGCCGATTAAAACTCTGCCCACAAGTTTCACAACAAAAAGGCTTCTCACTGTTTTATTTATTTATCTCTCACTTCATTATAAGTGCAATGGGCCCCAACCAGGGGTCTATGGTTACACTTTAAATCACAAAGCTCTATATCCGAGGGCTCTCTTCAAGATAGAGACTGTTCCTCTTATTGCTGAGATCTGTATTTCACAGATGCTAGGACAGCCGGGTGTCGCCTGTAGATATTTTTTCAGGTTTTTCTTCACCATCCCAGTTGCTCCCACCACCACAGGTATTATATCTGCTTCCTGCAGATTCCAGGTGCTCCTTAGGTCGTTTTTGAGGTCTTGATATTTTGTTATTTTTTCTCTTTCTGCTCTGTTGAGGCCGTAGTCGTTCGGTATGGTTACATCTATTATTTTGGCAGTTTTGTCCTTTTTGTTCAAGATAACTATATCCGGTTTTATTGCTCCTCCTTCAATGTGTCTTCCAGTTGGGATTTCCTTGTCATAATAGATGGTGGTATCTCCGTTGGCACTGAGTGGCTCTGGATCGTGTTCCCATACTGGTCCTTTTACTTCTATTTTTAACTCTTTGCATATTTTCCAGTGTATGTAACAGCAGATCTTGTTGTGGCGAGCAGTGTAGTGTCCATCGGCCATAAGGACCTGGCAACCGGAGAGAAGGTGGCTTGCACTCTCCACCGCTACATGACAGAATCGACATTTGTCACTCTGTGACAATCCTGCCATTTTTTTTTTTTTTTTTAAACCATTGGTTAGAAGTCCCTGGTCTTGTGCTCCAACCACTAGTCTCTCCTCTTCGTACCCCAGATCTCCATTCCTGATCCAGCGCAATGTCTCTTCCCTATCAATATAATCCCGATTGAGTTCCTCCTGGAAACGTCCTGCTTGCTTATGTTGTTTCCATCTTTCTTTTCTTTCCTCCTGTGTCCTTTTGCTGTATTTTTCTCTCGTCTTTCTAGCTATTTTTGTTGCTGGGTTTTGCTGACTGGCTTTCATGTTATCTAGTAAATCTCCTGCAAAGGTCTCAGCTTGTTTAGTTATGGATGTGTTGATACTGAGGGTTTCATGATGTTGGGTGACCTTTTCCACCGTCTCATCATTGGCGCTTTTTAGGTATTGACCAATGCTTATTATTGTTGCCCTGTAGGCCTGGTTTATTTCAATTAGGCCCAGCCCTCCCTCTTTACGTGGCATATATATCCTATCTAAGCATTGGTTTCTGTATGTTACCTTATGAAGGGTTAGGGTCTTCTTGGTCCAAACATCCAACTTGTCCAGTTCCCCCTGTGGCCAGTCTATCACCCCAAATCCATATGTGGCAACTGGTACTGCCAACTGGTTTATTGCAGTGATCTTATTTTTAGGTGTTAAATTTGATTTACAGATTTTCTTTAGGCGATGTTGGCATTCTTTTTTGACCATTTCCCTCATTTTTCTGTGTTCAATAGTTGTGTTTTCTTCTATGCCCAGATATTTATATGCCGATTCCCCTGCCAGGTCTTTGATATGCTTATTGTCTTCTATTTGGATGTTTTCTGATGCTGTTTTCTTTCCTTTTCTTATTGTACATTTTGCACACTTGTCAAGTCCAAATTCCATGCAGATGTCTTTTGAAAACATGTGAACGGTACTGACAAGTTGATTCAGTTTCTGTTCAGATTCTGCGTAGAGCTTGAGGTCGTCCATGTAGAGCAGATGATTCACTCTCTTGCTCCCTTTTCTTGTTCTGCCTTTGCTTAAGTCATACCCGATGTCAAGGTCTGATAAGATTTTGCTTAAGGGGTCAATACACAGACAGAAGAGCAGTGGCGAGAGGCTGTCCCCCTGGAATATTCCTCGCTGGATCCTGATGTCTGGGATTGTTATTTGTCCTTCTTTGTGGTTAAGCGTAATTGTGGTTTTCCACTTAGCCATCTGGACCTCCAGAAAAGTTTTAATCTCTGGGCTGATGTTATACAGCTCCAGACAGCGTACTATCCAGGAGTGGGGGATGCTGTCGAATGCCTTTTTGTAGTCGATCCACGCCATGCTTAAATTTCTCTCACGCCTCTTGCAGTCTTCCAGGATGGTTTTATTAATGAGCAATTGTTCTTTGGCTCCCAGCTTATTTCTTATACAGCCTTTTTGCTGTGGTTGCAGGTAGTTTTCTGCGTCCAGATGTTCATAAATGGCCTCAGTAAGGATTCCTGTCAGCCATTTGTATGTGGTCGGGAGGCAACAGATGGGTCTGTATTTATTGACTTGTTGGGTTTCAGGACTCATGGGCAGGAGTATGGTGTTTCCATATGTGAGCCACTCTGGTGTTTCTTCCTCTCCCCTAACAAGTCGGTTAAATGCCTCTGCGTAGTGTTTGTGTAATGCTGTTATCTTTTTGAGCCAGAAGTTTGGTATTTTATCTATTCCAGGGGATTTGAAGTTAAGGCATTTCCTGATTTTTTCTTGAGCCGTTTCTTCTGTGATTTTTAATGAGGGCATCTGTTGTTTTCCTTTATTTTTCTCAGCAATGGTTTGAATCCAATTATTATTTTTATGTTGAACTGGGTCCTCAAACAGATTTCTCCAGAACGTTTCCAGTTGGGTTTTTTCAGGAGGTACCTCTACTTCGATAGTTTCATCTATAAACCTCCTGTAGACTTGTTTTGGATTCTGTGCAACTAATTTATCAATTTTGAGTTCTCTCTCTGTTGCCTGTTTCTGATTTGGGCTGCTAGGGCCTTGACTTGCGCCTGGTGCTCTGCTATTTTTCCTATTATTTGCTCTTTCCTAATGTTATATTTTTCTTGGATTCTGTTGATTACTCTCAGTAATTTAGTACTGCAGTTTTGGTTCTGTATGTAATAAGTCATTTGACAAATTTCTGCCCTAAATCGATTAATTTTTCCTTGAAGTTTATTTTTCCAAATGGGTGTGGAGATTTTTGTTTTGGTTCGACGTTCAGTTTTTCCTTTATGCTGTGGAGCTAGCTTACTCTGCACATACCACGCTGCACCAAAGTTTATGCAGTTAAGCTTTGTCAGACTGACCCCCTGAGGTACAAGTTCACATAGGCCTCTGTTGACCTTTTCCAGTAGTAATTTGAATTCTCTCTCTTTAAGCTTAATTTAGGACGTTCTTTCATTGTCATTTTTTTTGTTTCTTCTATTTTGCTGGCAAGTTCCTCTTCCATTTCTAGTTGATGTTGACTCATTTCTATTTGGGGGTTGATTTGTTTCCTTATTGGATCCTGGTCTACACTCCCCCTTGTTGCTTCATCAGGATGTTCTGATTCTGAGCCAGAAGTTGCAGGGGATTCGCCTGGGTGGCCTGGTGGCACCTCTGTAGGGTGTGTTTGACAAGGTTGTTCCAGAGGTTTTTCAATTAGTGGTAGTGGTAGTGGACACTCAACTGGGCAGATGCTATTCTGTGCCATTTTTTCTATTTTGGTGTGCATGTACTCCAATTGTTGCTCTGTGAAGTACCATTGGGCGAGGAAGTTGTGTCTCTGGGTTGTGAGTTTGGCTCGGGGTACGCCAGTTTTATCCAGGCAGTGATGGAAAAAGATTTGCTGCCACTCATTGCATCGTTCCCGCTGGTTGCTGTATTTCATCTTGGTGCACTCGGTTGCCCATATTAAAACCCATCTTTCCTCCATGCTCAACTGACTGTTTGTATTCTTGTTGTTCAAGTAGGTTGGCATCTTGATAATCTTTTATTGCTTGGGCTTGAGCTTCAAATTTGAGTTTTTCTATTTCTTCTTGTCCTAAGTATTTTGAGACCTGAGAGACTATAGATGTTAATTTGGAGGTGGTGGTGGCTGCTTTCTTTTCTGGTGGTAGCTCGGATTCTCTGATCTTCTCCTCAAATATATGCTTTTTTCCTTCTGCCCCACTTCTCATACCTTGAATAGGCGTAGCAGGACAGAATAATTTTCTTCTCATCAAGGGACCATTTTACAGTTTCTTCTTTTCTTGTATACTGTTTAGTCCTTTTTTGATCTTGTTGGGGCCCAGGACCAGATCTGTGCTGGTCTGATGGGGATCCCGGTTGAGTGTTTGTGACACCCGAAGACGAAGCTGCACCATCACTCTCAACAGCCCGCCTAGTGCAGAAACGAGCTGAGGGGACCGTTTTATCCTGGTCAGTACCTTTCCTGCATCTTTTTCCTGTATTATTCATTTTTCATATTGGGTTCCTCATCGTCCACGGCTTCTTATTGGTTATTCAAAGCTACCCTCACCATGATTACTCATAGTGAGGGGGTACCCCCATCCGGGACCTGGGGGGCGCGCTGGCTAGCCTGAGGGAAAAGGCCACCAGCTGTTGTCTTCTCACCTGTGTGGATTCTCATGTGAGTTTTCAAAGTACTACACACATTAAAACTCTGCCCACATGTTTCACAAGAAAATGGCTTCTCCCCTGTGTGGATTCTCATGTGAGTTTTCAAATTACTACACACATTAAAACTCTGCCCACATGTTTCACAACAAAATGGCTTCTCACCTGTGTGGATTCTCAAGTGAGTTTTCAAAGAATAAAGTCGAGTAAAACTCTGCCCACATGTATCACAAGAAAATGGCTTCTCATCTGTGTGGATTCTCACATGAGTTTTCAAAGAATAAAGTCGATTAAAACTCTGCCCACATGTTTCACAACAAAATGGCTTCGCACCTGTGTGAATTCTCTCATGAACTGATAACTCACTCTTATACCTGAATCTTTTCTCACACGTGCTGCAAACATGTGACTTAAAAGTGTGCCATTTCTTCTTCTGGGACTCATTTTTACAGTCTTTGTCGTTATCAAAACATTTTACAGATTTTTCACCTGTGTCAGTATCGCAGTGATCGTCTGGCATGGAGGAGTTGTTTACATTGTTACGGTCACTTCTGTTTCTGTCAAGTCTCTTTTTTGGCTCTTTATGTTTACTTGATCCTGGTTTTACATTCTTAGCTGCGCCCTGGTCTTGGCTCTCAGTGTCACGAGAGTTGTGAGAGAGGAGCTGCTCACTGTTTGGTTCAGCTTCACTCTTGTCATTGTCCTCATCAGTAGCAGTCACCATGAAGGTCTCAGACTTTTGTTTAAGTCCAAAGCCTTCTTCCTCCTGACCGCTACAGAGTTCTTCTTTCTCTTTAACCTGTGCAGCATCTTGTTCCTCCTGGTCCAGACTGGAGTTCCGCTCCTGGTTTAAGAGCTGTTGGACAGTGAGAACCACCTCCTCCTTACAGTCATGTAGCTGTGGAGCATCTGGAGGGACAACGAGACACAGAAAATGCTAGTAGTAGAAAAAAAATGTAAATACACTGACTGACCAAAAAAGTCACCACCTGGTAACAAATAGTTCTTATCCTTGCATGTGATAATTACAGCAGTGATGAATTTGTTTCAGATTCAGCAAGTTATTTAAATGGGACAAAATTATTTTTCCACATGCCAACATGGTTCCCTGAGGTCTAAAAGGTTACACAGGGTAAAAAAACTTTACCTTTTCAGTGATTTTACACATGAATTTGTCTATCAAAAAAATACTCAAAAAAAAAAAAAAAAACCCTGTTGCTTTGTTAGGGTCCACCATGATCTCACTAGGTTTCGTTCAGTGAACATTTCTGATTTGTCACCAGCCGTGACGTGACGGTGAGCCCATGCCCAGCACATCAACAGTAGTGTAAAATATACTATTTATTAGTAATTCTGTTTCATACGCCTCTAGTCGGTCATACACACAGCACTGTCCAACTTCTATTTCTCAACATGTCACTATGGTGTTTTTATACACAAATAGCCACATACTGCATTGTTTCCTGTTGGAGTTGTGAGCAGGGGCTAATGGCTAACTGGCTAGAGCAGACAATTCCTCCACCTGGTACACTGAAAAAAAACCCCATCATTAAGTGCAAACTATAACTGTATAACTGGAAACACTGGCTCCTTCACCAGCAGCAGTTACCTGCAGCTAACATACCCAAACATTCACTCATTCTGTCGTTTCAATGATTACTAAGATAAGATAAGCCTTTATTAGTCCCACAATGGTGTAATTACAGGATTGCAGCAGCACCAGCAGCACAGGGATTGCAGCACTCAGAGCAATAGTAAATAAGAGAAGAATTGGTGAGCCAAAGCAGTAAATAAATACACATACAGTATGTACACAGTTATATACACAGTGCAGGAGCATTGCAGCGAGATGGTATCATTACAACATGATTATACTCTAGGGTCGGGCTGGGCGATATGGGTTATGGGATATATAAGATAAGATAAGCCTTTATTAGTCCCACAATGGGGAAATTCCAGGATTGCAACAGCACAGGGATAGCAACACTCAGAGCAACAATCAGAAGACAAGAAAAAACAAGAGCAGCGAGTACACATATGTACATATAAATATATAGACACACAGTGCGGAGCATTGTAGCTAGATGGAATGAAACAGCATAACCATCTACTTAGTTATCCTACATGGAATGATTATGTACCCATACATATTGTTGCCCTCCGTAGCGACCGGTATTTTCCTAGTTGTATACCGGAGGGGACCATTGTGTAAGTCTATTGCGTCTTTTGCATTCAATAATATTAGGTTGTCGCGTCTTTTTGCCATCTCTGCGAGCAGCCCTGCTTAGGTTGTACAGTCTGACAGCCATAGGTAGGAAGGACCTGCGAAACCTCTCGGTTGTGCACCTAGGATGATGTAGTATGCTGCTAAATGAGCTCCTTAGTGCATTCAGTATGTCCTGCATAGGGTGGAACTCGGACTCTAGCAGAGATGACAGTGTAGTGTAAAATATGAAAAATTAATAAATAAATATGATCAGGTATGAATCATTTAATTTATATTAATGTATTGGAATCTGAGATCAAATTAGTTTCATATACATCAGAAAAATTAATAACACTCGTGGGGCACCAGCTTCTATCTCTAAGAAGCAATTTAATCTTTAATTTCACTTTATACCTGTTTAATCACTCAATAAGTTATTTAATAATCGGTCTCAAAAATTTTCCTCGTGAATTCGATACCTGTGCTTGAAAGACAATTCTCAACAACCTCTCTCATTTTCACATATTTATTAAACGAAATGATTAACAGACATTGCAGTAATTTCATTAATCATAAAATCAATCTTGTAAATGATAGATCAACAATGTCAAGATTTTCAGAACCAGGGTTAAACTGAGAAATGAATCTATCAGTTTGAGTTAACAGATTATGGAAACAACGCAAATTTATGGAGAAAGTTTACTAATTATATGAAAAAGTCCTGGATTAATCTTAAGAAAATAAAAACGGAATTTTAATGAAAATAAGAGTTATGTTAAAGATGAACTGAACTCAACGGCATTGAACGGCACCGGGTGATAGTACATACAATTATAAAGATAATTTATCATTGGCACCCCCTCCACAAATCCTGGAATCTTGGAGAAAATCGCGATTTAGAATTTCCCGCCCTGAAAAATCAGACAAATCCGCCGAAGCGCAGCCGGAGTTCCGCGTGACGTCACGAGTGTGACTCAGTCCTCATGTTTACCATTGCGAGCACGTCGACACTGGTTGTTTTTGGTGCATTTTGTCATGATAGTCGACTACAAAACACTTCCAACACCTGGGAAGATCTGTTCAGTGGCCAAGGAAAGCTGTCATGGCGACGAAAGAAAAGAAAGGGGGAGGAAAAGCGACCGGGAAGCGATGCTTTTCTAGATATACAGTGATCCATCACTTATCGCGTTTAATGGGGACCAGAACCGACCGCGAAAAGTGAAAAACCGCGAGGTAGCGTCACCCCCCCCCCCCCAAGGACGTCACAAGCACTATTTTGCACAAAAAGGCACAAGAGAACAGCGAAAAGTGCCACTAAGCAACACGAGCGATAAAGAAGGCGCTCTGCAGGGAGAGAAGTTGGGTAAAACGTCTCGGCCAATCAGCTTGCGAGGTGAAACGTCTCGGCCAATCAGCTTGCGAGATTCCCGAGCGGTGAAGAGGTGGGCGGAGAGGAGTGGAGCGGTGGTCAGAGAGGTAGATTTTGAGCTGTGCGGGCTCTCCGTGTTGATACCTGATGTTCTAATGAGAAGGCTGGGAGACTACATTAGAACATCAGGTATCAACACGGAGAGCCCGCTCTCCCCAGCTCCCCAGGCCGCTCGGGAATCTCGCAAGCTGATTGGCCGAGACGTTTTACCTCGCAAGCTGATTGGCCGAGACGTTTTAACCCAGCGAAGGAAGACTGCATTAAACGCGATAAGTGAGGGATAACTGTAATAAGTTGGAAAAATGCTGATGTTTTTTTTTCCCCCCTTTCTTTTTTATTGTTAATTTTCCTTATCCTGACACCCCAAACATGCCAAAGTAAAGACTCACCATTCTGTATTCAATAAGCGACTCTCCTCCCCATCACTGCTGCGGTCTGAGTCGGTGCTGGAATCCCTCGAAAATTCTGGCTCTAATCTGTACGGTTCGATGCCTCCCTCGCTCTCTTCCTGTTCACTTGACACTCCTGCATCCTCCTCTGTCTTGTCACCGATCCTGAATGCCTCTTCACTCTGAAAACTCTGGTGTTCTTGACTGCTGGAACTGCTATCATCTGCCATTGTTGTTTTGATAAGGATCACACTCGTGACGTCACGCAGCGTCGTCTGCACTACTTCCGGTTTGTTTGGCACTGCCAGCCAGAGGCAAAAGTTTATCGGCTTATAGCTTGGCCATCGCACGGCCTAAAAATTTCTTTTATGTGTTGAAAAATACAATAGGTAATAAGGAATTAATCTGCTATTCTACTTTTTTGGCAAAAAGGTGAGTTCAGTTCACCTTTAAGGGCTTCTTAATTTGCATCTGATTAGACACACAAATTATTACCGAACCTCAGACGTTTAATTCAGCAGATGAATTAAAGTTGCAGCTCACGTGATTCCTCGTTCGGCATCGTCCTCAGCCCAAGATTTCGTGGATGTTAGAGGGAATATCTGCCAGCAGATATTTTCAGGATCCACATTTCGACCTTTAAATCCAAGCGGTCGAACGGGCTGGATTTTGGGCTGTATGACCCACAGTTGAAACTTCGGAGCCAGATGATGACAACGTTTCTTCAGCGTGTGATGAACAGCTGCGCATTTTCTCCTTCATAGAAAAGAGGCTCCAGAGGTCTTCGAGAATAATTAGATCTAATCAGATCTCAAATTAGAAAAAAAAAAAAAAGACTTTCGGACTTTAGATAAAATAATAGCTTCTGGTGTGTGATTGGTCAAGAAAATTATTATAAAAATAAAGTCAAGATGAAAGTTTATATTAAAATCAAACAAACAGTGGTTTTACAGAAAGTTTAACAAAGAAAAAGTGATAAATAAAAATTGGAGTTTAACTCCGATTAAGAATTGAGCTCAAAGAAATAGGAATTCCTAGGCATTTAAGAGAAAAAGAAAAAAAGACATTAAAATACAAAGCTACATAAACAAATTACGAGTTATCTGCTCTGTATTCAGAAAAACGGCACGTGGTAGAAGTCTGTTCAGACAGTCCTTTGTTCTTTCTTGCTGTGTGTAGACAATGGACACTAGAGAGAGAGATGAACGTCGAAAGAGAAAAGAGATCGGTGAAAAGGGGCGAAGAGAAGGGATCGGGGGAAAAAGGGCTGAGCGAAGAGTCTGTCGCCTTTTATAAGTTCTGTTGAGCTTCCGCGGGCTTCCTTGTTGACCGGAATCTCCGCCAATGAGTGTCCTTCGTGGGCGGACTCGATGAACTTTTAGTCCAATGACAGGCCTCGTCTGTGAGAGACCAATAGGATGAAGAAGCTGGGGTTCTATTAAGACTGGTGAAACGTGATATCAGTCCACAGGAATACACACAATTTTAAATACATTGGAATATACTGTCACACACTTATGTATAACTAAACTAACCTTAGTGTATCTTATAAGCAGTGCTTCTAAATCAACATGCAGGAATAAACATTCATTTAAACATTTTTAACATGCATATATATAAAATCACAGATTTGTGGAGAGCGTGAAAAGATGAGGCTGAGTTTATTTCTCAATTCAGGTTTATTAACATTCACGTACCTTCAACATCCTCTCAAACAGAAAAGGGAACGATCCTCCCACATCTGTCCCATTTATACCCGGGACATCAAAGGACAGAGTCACATTGTCTTTAATCCCAAGACACAATACATCATCCCCCAGGTCTTCTCCTCTCCACCTAAAACCCTGGTGGTCAGGAAGTCTCTCAAGGCCATCTCTAAAGATCACATTTCACACCCTCCTGTTATCCCCAGGAGACCCAGACTTATTGTTCATTCTGAGACGTGGGCAACAGTAATATACATATGCAGCCTAAGCAACTCAAATATGTGTGCCACATGACCCCCCCCCCACACACACACAAACGTCTAAGATGAAACAATACAACACAGTCTGCACATCATGATAAAATCACAAACATCAGTCCACGTGCTGTTTGGGCTTCAATCATCTTCCAAACTTGCTGTAAGCGGGCTTTACCACTCCCACGGCGCCATCCTGCTGTGAATCTGCTATCTGAGGATGAGAACTGTTAGTCAATCCCTGTGGGAGCTCTGGGGCATGCTCCCTGGGAGGTCTGCCGCGTCGAGGAGCCCTCGCCAACGGCACAGCTTCGTCAGCCATCACAAAAGCAGGTTTGAGTCTGTCTATGCCAAGTGTTTCCCTCCTGCCCCCCAAATCTAGCAAAAAATGCTCATCACCTGTTTCCAGCACTCTAAATGGGCCATCATAAGGTGGTCGCGGGGTTGGGTGCTGAGCATTGTGTCTGACAAAAACAAACTCTGCATTTTTTAAAGCCTTGGGTACAAAAACACGCGGAAAACTGTGATGAACGGGGCCAGGAAGCGTGCTTGCTCCCGTGTCGCTCAGTAACCGCTGAGTAGGGGGGCACTCTGGCGCAGCATTATCCGGGAGAAACTCCCTGGGCAGCCGGAGTGGCTGTGCAAACACCAACTCAGCTGGGGAGGCTTTTAAGTCCTCTTTAGGTGCAGAGCGCAACCCCAATAAAACCCACGGTAGCCTGTTTACCCAATTTGCATCCGTAAGCAATGCTCTGAGGGCTGCTTTCAATGACCTATGGAAACATTCGCATAAACTGTTAGCCTGGGGGTAGTACGCAGTAGTGCGGTGGATCGTTACCCCCAGGCTGCGGGCCATCGCTGACCAAAGCTCAGAAACAAATTGAGGACCTCTGTCGGACGTAATATCCGACGGAACTCCAAAACGCGCTACCCAAGCTGTTAAAAACGCGCGCGCCACCTCCTCGGCTGTGGTTGATGCCAGTGGGACCACTTCAGGCCAACGCGTGGTGCGGTCCACCATTGTCAAAAGATGTGTGCACCCCTGTGATGGCGGGAGGGGGCCTACGAGGTCGACAAGCACATGATCGAACCTCTTGGCCGGGATGTGAAACGACTCTAAGGGGGCTTTAGTGTGTTTGTGTATTTTGGCTCGCTGGCAAGCCATGCAGGCTCTTGCCCACTCCTTAACGTGCTTGCGCAGGCTCGGCCACACAAACTTCTCTCCTACCATTTTGACTGACGCGCGCACCCCCGGGTGCACCAGAGAATGAATCGAGTCAAAAACGCGGCAGTGCCACGCGGTCGGCACCACCGGACGCGGTCGTCCGGTAGAGACATCGCAGATTAGGGGGGGCATACCATCTTGCAGCACCCTGCTCTCCAGCCTTAACCCTGTTGGTCCAGACTGGAGTGTGCACACGTCCGCATCGCTAACCTGATTCGCGGCCATGGCTGCATAATCTATCCCCACGCGGACTGGGGCTGCGCGGACTTCCGCGCCGCTAGCCTGCTCCGCGGCCATGGCAGTATAATCTACCCCTACGCGGACTGGAGCAGTTTCGGCGTGCGAGAGACAGTCTGCCACTACATTAAGTTTACCCACTACGTGCTGAATATCGGTAGTAAACTGAGATTGCAGCCAGCTGCCTCTGCTGCAAGCCTGACCACGGCTCCAAAACCATGGCCATCATGAAAGTCAGCGGCTTGTGGTCGACGAACGCAGTGAAACGATGACCCTCCAGCCAGAACTGGAAGTGGCGGATGGCCAAGTGGAGCGCTAACAACTCCCTGTCGAACGCGCTGTATTTCTGCTCGGTATCACGCAAAGTCCTGCTGAAAAAGGCAAGGGGCTGCCAAGCCCCAGCAACAAGCTGCTCCATTACCGCCCCTATGGCCACGTCTGACGCGTCAGTAGTGAGCGCTATGCGGGCCGTTGGGTCTGGATGTGCCAACAACGCAGCGTTTGCCAGGGCTGTTTTGACCTCCGAGAATGCGCGCTCCCGCTCCGGGGACCATTCGACTGCATTTGTGGGTTTGTTTTTTTAGTGCGGCATACAGTGGTTGCATGAGCTGCGCTGCGCGGGGGAGGAAACTGTTATAAAAATTCACCATTCCCAAAAACTCCTGTAATGCTTTGACCGTTTGTGGCTGGGGAAAATTTGTTACTGCGCGCACTTTGTCCGGCAGCGGAACTGCTCCTTCTGGAGAGACGCGGTGCCCCCCCCCCCCAAAAAAAAAAAATCAATCTGCGTCACCCCGAACTGACACTTCGCTGGGTTGATTATTAACCCGTGCTCTCCCAACCTCCGGAAAACTGCCGTGAGGTGTTTTTCGTGTTCCTCTTCGGACGCGCTGGCTACCAAAATGTCGTCCAGGTAGACGAACACGAAAGGGAGATCGCGCAACACCGCGTCCATCGTGCATTGGAACGTTTGCGCAGCGCCTTTAAGCCCGAACGGCAAGCGCCGAGTTATTACCGCTGTTTTGGGTATGTCCTCAGCGCGTACTGGGACTTGATGGTACCCGCGGACCAAGTCTATTTTAGGAAAAATGCGCGCCCTCGCCAGATGAACAGAAAAATCTTGGATATGGGGGATTGGGTAGCGGTCGTGCGCTGTAGCGTTGTTCAACCTGCGGAAATCACCGCAAGGTCGCCACGAGCCGTCAGCCTTAGGGACCATGTGAAGCAGGGAAACCCATGGGCTGTTCGAACGCCGGATGATGCCCAACTTTTCAAGGTTGGCGAACTCCTCGCGTGCTATAGCCAGTTTAGCTGCATCCAAGCGCCGAGCTTTTGCAAAAACGGGGGGACCGGCGGTAGTAATAAAATGTTCCACTCCGTGTTTAGCGACGGCTGCTGAAAATGTGGGAACCGTGAGTGCTGGAAACTGAGTGAGGAGTGTGTGGAACTTACCGCTTGCCGTAGCGACGTTGGCTTGTGCTGTGGGCGGGGTCACTTGAGCTGCACAAGGGATAGAGTAAAAAGAGAGTGCATTAACCAAGCGCCTATTGGGAAGATCAACCAACAACCCATGTGAACACAGAAAATCAGCCCCTAACATGTTGAAGCTCACCGCAGCTATAATAAAAGTCCACTCAAAAGTACAGCCTTGCAGGGACAGAAGCAGAGTCCTCTCACCGAAGGTCTTAATGCTCGAGCCGTTCGCTGCCGATGCTCCGATACTCCCGGGGCCTGCCAGCCGGTCAGCATAGGTTGGCGTGATGAAACTCACTTGGGAGCCTGTGTCCACGAGGAATTGCCTCCCCGAACGCTCATCCGTCAAGTAGAGCAGCTTGTTCTGTTCACCGAGGGCCGCGGCTGCTACCGACCCTCGGCTCTGGCGTTTCCCGAGCTCTCAAACTGAGACGGTGGTATACACTTGGGTGCCCTCTCTGCGAAGCGACGATGGTAGAAACAGAGGTCACCTCCTCTGCGATGTCTGGCCTTCACTGCCGCCGTTGCCGGTGGGTCTGCTGCCGCCGCCTCTGGCCACCTGCCATCTCCGGCCCTCGCGTCGAGTCCTGTCGCCGCTGCAGTGGCCACACGCTGTCTGCTGGCGTTGAGAATCCGCTGTGCCTCCTGGGCCAGTGCGTGGAAGTCCCGCTGAGCCAACAACGGTGAACCGGCCAGAGTCGCTCTCGTCTCTGACGGTAGGGTTCTCAGGAAAATGTGGGTGAAGAGAAAGTCGTCGCCGTCTGAGCCTCAGCATGTCTTCCATCAGGTCGACGGGTGTGCTGTCTCCCAAGTCGTTCAGGGCCAGGAGTCTCTCCGCTCTTTCCTGGACTGAGGGAGTGAAACGCTGGATGAGCGCAGCCTTCAACCCGCCATATTTGTCTTCGGCCGGTGGGCGCTGCACCAGGCTCTGCACATGACGAGCCGTGCGGTTGTCGAGCTTGGCGATAACGTGGTAGAATTTCGTGTCATCTGCCGTTATTCCCCCCCGAGAGCGAACTGAGCTTCGGCCAAGAGGAACCAGGAGTCCGGATTGTCCTGCCAGAAATCTGGTAGTTTGATTGAGACTGCGTTGACTTGGCTGGTTCCTGGCGAGTCCGGTTCGGGGGAATTTCTTTTGTCCATGATACGTCTTAAGGTCACCAGTGTGGAGAGCGTGAAAAGATGAGGCTGAGTTTATTTCTCAATTCAGGTTTATTAACATTCACGTATCTCCAACATCCTCTCAAACAGAAAAGGGAACCATCCTCCCACATCTGTCCCATTTATACCCGGGACATCAAAGTACAGAGTCACATTGTCTTTAATCCCAAGACACAATACATCATCCCCCAGGTCTTCTCTCCACCTAAAACCCTGGTGGTCAGGAAGTCTCTCAAGGCCATCTCTAAAGATCACATTTCACACCCTCCTGTTATCCCCAGGAGACCCAGACTTATTGTTCATTCTGAGATGTGGGCAACAGTAATATACATATGCAGCCTAAGCAACTCAAATATGTGTGCCACAGATTAATGCATTTCACACAGATTATTGATTTTCCACATTAAAAACATCAGAGACCATTTGCTTTTCATAGTCCTGAAAAGAAGAAGGTTTAGAATTGAGTTTGTAATAATGTACTTTAAAATTCACTGGTTAAATCCAGCATGTCCCAGAGTTTAAGGAAATTAACTGAGTTGTGGATCTGTGTGGCAATGAGGTCTGTTGCATGTTTATGGGGGCAATAAAACTAAAGCCGGACATACGGGGAATTCCTTAGGCTGGTTTTAACAAAGGAATGGGATTTCAGCTGTGGCCTGGAGGAAGAAAATCCATTCTTTACTGTCTTACTCCTGGGTGAAACAAAATGTCTTTAGGCAGAAGAATAATTATTGCTGAGCCAAAGGGAGATGATGCTACAACAGTTTAGCCACCATCCTTCTCTCTCCTATCTCCTCCAATGGGTCAAGGTGTTGCCACAGAACAGAGGTAACTATCTTGATCAGTTTGTTCAGTCTCTTCCTATCGGCTGCTGTAACGCCACTGCCCCAGCAGACCACTCCAAAAGTGATGGCTGATGCCACCACCGTGTCATAGAATGACTTCAGCAGCGCCCCTTGTACACCAAAAGACCTGAGTCTCCTCAGTAGGAACAGCCTGCACTGTCCCTTCTTGTAGAGTGCGTCAGTATTGTGTGACCAGTCTAGTTTATTGTTCAGATGAACACCCAGGTACTTGTAGGATGTCACCATCTCAATGTCAGTTCCCTGTATATTTACTGGTGCTGTGAGGGGTTGTCCTTGCCTGCGGCAGTCCACCACCAGCTCCTTAGTTTTCCTCGCGTTGATCTGGAGGCAGTTCCGATGGCACCAGTCCACAAAGTCCTGGATAAGCCCTCTGTACTCAGCTTCATCTCCGTTGGAGATGAGGCCAACGATCGCAGAGTCGTCAGAGAACTTCTGTAGATGGCAGTGTGTTGTGTTGTGTGAGAAGTCCGCAGTATAGAGGGTGAATAGAAAGGGAGCCAAAACCGTTCCCTGGGGGCCCCCGTGCTACCGATGATCGTGTTGGACACACAGTCCCAGGTTCTCACAAACTGTGGCCGGTTTGTGAGGTAGTCCAGGATCCATGATGACAGGTGCTGGTCCACCCCTGCGCACAGCAGCTTGTCCGTCAGGATCATCGGTTGGATGGTGTTGAAAGCACTGGAAAAGTCAAAGAACATGATCCTCACTGCATTCCCGGGCTTCTCCAGGTGGGACAGAGAATGGTGAAGGAGGAAGATCACCGCATCTTCCACCCCAATGCCATTCTGGTAGGCGAACTGGAGTGGATCCATCGCTGGTCCCACCAGGGGGCGGAGGTGAGCAAGGAGCAGTCTCTCCAGGGTCTTCATCATGTGGGACGTCAGGGCCACTGGTCTGTACTGCAATATATACAGTATCTCAATATATTTTTGGTAGGTGAACTAAGATGCCGCCTTTAAACAATTATTTGCAAAATTAAACTAATTATATACATCTAGATGGTTTAATTCCACAGAGGAAATAGTTGCACTGTTATTAACATGCACTCAGCATGTTAATTAAAAAAAATGAAATTCAAATAAAGTTGGGATGTTGTGTAAAACGTTAATTAAAAACTGAAAACAATGATTTGCAAATTGTTTTCAACCTATATTCAACTGAATACACTACAAAGACAATATATTTAATGTTCAAATCCAAGAAAAGCTGGAAAAAGGTCATGTTTACCACTGTGTTACATCACCTTTCCTTTTAACAACACTCAGTAAGGATTTAAGAACTGAGGACACTAATTGTTGAAGCTTTGGAGGTGGAATTCTTTCCCATTCTTGCTTGGTGTATAACTTCAGTTGCTCAACAGTCCGGGATCGCCATTGTCGTATTTTACTCTTCATAATGCTTCACACATTTTCAATGGGAGACAGCTCTGGACTGCAGGCAGGCCAGTCTAGTACCTGCACTCTTTTGCTACGAAGCCATGCTGTTGGAACACGTGCAGAATATGGCTTGGCATTGTCTTGCTGAAATAAGCAGGGATGTCCCGGAAAAAGATGTTGCTTGGATGGCAGCAGATGTTGCTCTAAAACCTGTTTGTACCGTTCATTAGTGGTGCCTTCTAAGATGTGCACGTTATCCATGCCATGGGCACCAATAGTAGTAGTAGTAGATTAGTTTATTTGACAGGGACAGTGCAATAAACATAGACAATTAATCAAAGACAATCAATCTGATGTGTTGCACATAGAGTGTATAGCTATTAGCTAATTTGCAACTCTTGTCCCTGGATGGGCTTTAGAAAAAAGAATCAAGATAAAAAATATACACAATAACCACATACATCAATGCAGAAAAATTATAAATACACAATTATAAATATTATAAATATTATAAATACACAAATATAACAGCCTGACTCACATTTAACATAAATATTATAAATATTATAAATACACAAATATAACAGCCTGACTCACATTTAACACATATAACATAACTCACATTTGCCTATTTCAGGCCTTCCTCCCTTCGTCACTCACTATAAACAAACACATTTATTCCTTCCCTTCATTCACTCTCACTTTGCAGACAATTAATTCATACATGAGTACATTCTTGTTTATTTTTCAGCCAGTTTTTAACATTTTTAGTGAATGTTTTAAAGTCCGTTATTATTTTAATTTCATTTGGCATTGTGTTCCAGATGTGACTGCCCTTTATAGAGAAAGCTGTTTGTCCAAATGTGGTTCTGCGGTGGAATATTTTACAGTTATTGTTAACAGAACTCCTGGTGGCTCTGCTGCTGTCCTGTCTTTGGACAAAACCAGCAAGTGGCTCGGGTGCTGATTTATGAAAACATTTGAACGTTAATTTCAGAAGACAGAGGTCAATGAAGCTCTCAAAACTCAATAGGTTGTATTTTTTTAAAACATTACAGTGATGCCACCTAATGGGCTTTTTGTCCAAGATTTTTAGGGTTTGATTATATAATGAACCTATATGTCTTATTGTGGAAGGGGCTGCTTGAGCCCAGACTGTCAAACAGTATGATATATGAGAAAAAACCATAGAATGCATATACAGTGCAGCTGCTTCGTAAGGTATGTAATATCTAATTAATTTAAAGCAGTTCAGATTTTTTTTTACTGTTTTTGAAATTTTCTTTATATGAAGATTAAATTTGAGTTGAGGATCTAGTACAATGCCAAGGTATTTGAATTCTGTAACTAAACTGATGTCATGATCATGTATATTAACTTTAAAATGTTGCAGGTTACATTTTTTGATTGAAAAGCACATTGAGACTGTTTTCTGAAGGTTCAGCAATAGATGGTTCTTGAGGAGCCACTCTTGGACATCAACCATACTTGTAGACAGTACATCTGCAGCCTGTGCTGGAGTCTTGGCAGCTGTGTAAATAACTGCATCATCTGCATAAAGTTGGCATGTTGCAGCTGAGCAGTGAAACGGCAAGTCATTAATAAAAATGCTGAAAAGTAAAGGACCAAGAATGGACCCTTGTGGGATACCCATGCGGTTGTTTAAAAATGAGGATTTATCCTGGTGAACTTTTACACACTGTTCTCTATTCTGGAGATAAGATGCAAACCATTCTAATGTATTTGGGGAGAAGTTAAAAGATACCATTTTGGATAAAAGCAAACTGTGGTTTACAGTATCGAAAGCCTTTTTGAGATCTAGAAAAACAGCTCCTACCACATTACCCCTGTCCAAGGACTGTTTGACGTTTTCAATAAGGCAACAATTTGCTGTTTCTGTTGAGTATCCTGGTCTAAAACCAAATTGATGTGGATGAAGAAGTTGATTGTCTTGTAAGTAGTCTATCAGCTGTGTAGCTACAACTTTTTCAAGAACCTTAGATAGGACTGGTAAGATAGAGATTGGGCGGTAATTGCATATATCGTCTTTACTGCCTGATTTATGAACTGGTATGACGACAGCTTTTTTCCAGCCAGATGGAAATGTACTAGACCTAATGGAGAGATTAATGAGATGAGTCAGTGGTTTGATTAATATTTTGCTGTGCATTTTGAGAAAGGAGGTGCTCATATTGTAGATATCATTAGTTTTTGAGTTTGACAGTGTTTTAACAATACCAGCAATTAACTTCTCATTTACCTCATCGATGTGAAAAGTATCTGTTGGAAGTATGGAATTTGTGTTGTTGAGCACATTTGGCAGCACAAAAATTTTTGTTAAGTCTTCCACAGAGCCCACAAAGTGTGAATTAAATTCATTTGCCAAAGTAGCCTTGTCACTGACGGTCTTGCCATTGATTCTAAGTTCCTTTACCCCCTTCTGATCGTTTTTTTTATTAGTTAAGTTATTTAAATGCCTCCATAGGGAACTGTTGTTACCCTTTGCATGATCTATCAGTTTATTGTAATAAGATATTTTTGATTTTCGCAGCTCATGTACCACTTTATTTCTTAAACTTTTGTACACAAGGTGATCAATACACCCCCATACCATCATAGATGCTGGTTTTTGAACTTTGCTCTGATAGCAGTCTGGACAATCTGGATAAAGGAGGGAAGAAGAATACATGAATCATACTAATGTGTTTCTTCAGTCAGTCTTGGTGTCAAATGATTAAATTTATTGATCAAGATTAATCTCCCAAAATTTGCATTCATTCATGATTAATGATCATGAATAAAAGTGTAGTCCCCCCCCCCCCCCCTCCATGAAATGTGCCTTAAACTTGTCATCTTTCAAGCCATTCAAACTACCATCAACATGGGAGTGGACACATGTTCTTGCCTCCTGCAACTGCAAGTCCCTTAAAAGCTTTCAACACGTCAAATCCTACAACAACTATCCAGAACACCCTCCAAAAATCCCCACAGTGACCAACACAACTGGAAAGTCCAGCTGTCGGCATTACTCCTGCCTCCCCTCTCTCCAGTGCCCGGGTCGGAGCCACACATTGATGTGGTCCACATGTCCACATAACACCATAGCAACACTTCAGCAAACCGACCCAAACCCCCAGAACTAAACAAAATGAGGAGTCTGTACCACGAAAACTGGGCTGTGGCTTTGGGGCCGGAGCTGCTTCTTCTTCGTGGGTTACAGCCACTGCAGGCCTAAAACTGTCCAGCCTTGGGCTGTGGCTGTGTTTTGGGAGTTGGATTGTGCGTTTATGTGGTCAGTGTGTCCACGTATTTTGACGTCAATACTCCAGTAAATAAAGTTGCTTTGAGCGCGCCACAGAGACTGGATGGAAACAGTAGCCAGGTTTTGAAAGTTCCACATTTTCCTTTCTGGCCTGCTATTTTCATTTCAAAGTGATTAAGTTCAATAAACTGCAAACAAAAAAAACCCTTGTCGATGCTAAGGGGGCATTTCGTTACAGTGAGACTAACGTGATAACTTTGACACCACTATGAATCAGACATAGTTTTACACACCTATTCTGTGTGACTTTATCACTGGTTTCCTGGTGACATTAAGCAGTCTGTGCTGACGCTCCATCATTCTTTGAAACTCAGCAGAAAAAAGTCATACATAAATAATCCTTCTTAACCAAATAGAACTCATGTTTACCATCTTGGTAAGAATATGACAAATTAGTCACTGATGGTAAAAAAATAATAATGATGTTCAGATGTAATTGGTAGCAGATGGCTGTAGATATAGGGTGCATCTCAGCTGACACCTTTGCCCTAACCCACTTCTTTGGCTTTATATTTCTCTATGGATTCCTGAACTCTCCAGTACTTTTCCAGAGTGTTTCGTCTTGCCGCCTGTAGCCTTCTCTGGCTCCCCTTTTTGCCTTTACTCTGACAAAAAGCCATATGGAGCAAGCAGCAAGAATACCATCACCTCGATATCCTCCATCTAGTGTTTTGCTTGTGTCACACACAAATGACGTCATGGGCATGTCGATCTGCCTTGCCGCAAAGAGCGCACCCAATTTGAGGTAGTATTCAGTTGTAATGGAAAACCAACCACACTGTGTCGAGTGGAGTAGAGTCAAGTAGAGTTGGGCTGAGTAGGTGCTAGTAGAGTGAGTGAGTGAGAGTGTTCTTGTTTAGTGCCATGTCAGCATCTATGGCCATTTCATGGCAAAATTAGAACTAATAAGAAAATTGAGTTAAAAATTATATAGAGACAGTATGATAAATGAAAGAATAAATAAATACAATGAGATACATATGTAGATACAATAAAATAGAAAAATTAAATAAGATGCTTCAGATGCACATGTGCTAAAAACCCTAAAATTTTCTTTGGTGGTGCCTTATTAAAAATATCCTTCAGTGACTTGAGTATAAAAATGTTGTCTTGCTGTCATGAGAGCAGGACAGTCAAGTAAAATGTGCTTTATTGATAAAAAAAAAAAAAAAAAAAAACCTCTGCAAAACTGACAAGATGGTGGTGCTTCACCTTTTAATAAAAAGCTGTGCATAAGCCTAGAGTGTCCAATACAGCATCTAGTGTACACTACCTCATCATGTCGGTTTTGAAAGTGATGCAAGTGTCTATGGCTTATGGCAGGCTTAATATCATGCAGTTTATTTGCAGTGCATGTGTCCCATTCAGTCTGCCACTTCTTTAAAATATAGGAGGTTATTAGAGGCCTGAGGTTTGACGTTGGGATCTGGCATTGAGTGACTTCTTGTGTAAGGGCTCTCTTGGCAGCAATGTCTGCCTGCTCGTTACCTGACAGGCCAACATGGCTGGGGATCCAACAGACAAAGATATTAAAATTGTGTTTCTGTAAAAAACTAGTTTCTCTTAAGTCCGGACAATAATGGGGTGATCATTATTTAAAAACCCAAGTGCCTGAAGACACGATCTGGAATCAGTAAAAATTAAGGAGCTCTGTTGTTTGGTTCTCTCAATGTGTTCCAATGCTAGAAGCAAAGCATGAGCCTCTGCTGTAAAAATTGAACATTGTTTGGGAATCCGCAAACCATGCTGATTGTGCCCGGTGACAACTGCACCAGAGACTGAGCCATCTACTTTAGATCCATCCGAGTATATGGAAATATGGTGAGGAAAACGGCACTTATGTCCAAGATCTGCTGCTGGTACACATTTGGGTGAGTGTCTTTTTGTTTTGGCTCAGATCCAGGATGATACTGTGTTTCCTCAAACTCCATGGTGGAATGGGCCAAAACTGTGTCTGGGTTACGTTGCTCAAATCAGGGTTTAATTTTACCAGGTAAAGTTCTATACGGAGTCCAAAAGGAGTGATGCTCTTAGGTCTGGCCTTATACATCTGCAAAAATCGAGGGTGAAAAACTGCAGAGTAGGCTCGATTTCTATGGTCAGCTTTAAGTTTAACCATATACTGGAGAGCCAATTTAAAGCGCCTGTTGTGAAGTGAAGGCTCGTTTGCAACATACAAACTTAACAGGAGAGGTTCTGAAAGCCCCCAAGGCAAGCCTTAGTCCCTGGTGATGGACAGTTTCTAGCGTCCTGATGTATGTTTTCCTTGCTGATCCATAAACTATGCTCCCATACTCTAACCGAGATCTTTCAAGTGCTCTATAGAGACGCAGCAGCACAGCAGAGTCCACACCCCATTTAGTTTAACTAAAGCTTTAATAATATCAAGGGCTTTAAAACATCTGATTCGTGGAAATTTTATATGTGGAATAAAAGACAGCTTATTATCAAAAATAAGTCCAAGGAGTTTGGTTTCTTTTACCACCTTGACAGCTTCTCCATCTATGAAAAGCTCAGGGTCGAGGTGAAGAGACCGCAGCAGGCAAAAGTGCATGCACACAGTTTTAGTTTTTGAAAATTTAAAACCATTACTGACTGACCACCTATTAATCTTGTTAATGCACAGCTGTAGTTGCTTTTCAATTGTGCTCATGTCTTTCCCCCTGTAGCAAATACAGAGGTCATCTACATAAAGACTACAAAAGTTATTTGGTCTAAGAGCACCAACTACACTATTAATCTTAAAAAGAGTAACCGAGAGGATGCTTCCCTGTGGGACTCCTTGTTCTTGCACATGGGCTCTGAAAGGGTATCTCCTACTCGGACTCTGAAGTGTCTATTGGACATAAATCTTGAAATGAAAGAGGGCAAATGTCCCCTAAAACCCATGCCATGTCGGTCTCTTAAAATACCGTATTTCCATGTTGTGTCATATGCTTTTTCTAAATCAAAAAAATACAGCAGCTACATGTTCTTTTCTAATAAAACATCACGTATATAGGCCTCTAATCTGATAAGGTGGTCTAAAGTGCTTTTACCACATCTGAAGCCACACTGGTAATCAGTTAAAAGGCCTTCAGACTCAAGTACCCACACAAGGCAGTGGTGACCTAGCACAATGCAGACTGACTCTTATTCCTGCTCAACAAGGGTGGAAGAAACGAAAGACAATTAGCATACAGAGGACAATGCACAGACGGACAAAGAGCCAACCAATGTCATGCTAATCATGTGTATTTACTGTGATGCTAATGTGCCATGCATTCTCTCTTCCTGTATCACTGATAAAATAGCTTGTGTGACATGCCTCAGAAACACACAACACAGCACAGCACTGTACAGCACAGTAGCGCACAGCGCTACAAGTGCATCTCATTATGATGGAGGAAAATAAAACTCTGCAACCTTCCAGCCCGCCTGAACTTATTTTTCCTCCACAGGCAATTGTTAACCAGTCTTTCCATGGTTTTACAGAGGCAACTTGTCAGAGCTATTGGACAGTAGTTGTTGGTATCAGCATACCTGTCAAGGCATACCTCATGCCTCCCTTATTGGGGGTGGGGGGGGGGCTTTCACACCTGTACCGAGTACTTAAAAACTGTATTTATCGGCAGATGAAAGAAAACTAAAGCAAAAAAAAAACAAAACAAACAAAAACCAAACAAACAACAACAACTGCAACATGAACTATTTCAAACATTTATTCAAATGTACACTTATATGGACACAATCTTGAGCCATAACTTTTTGGTAATTTGAAAATAATAAGCCAAGTAGCACCAAAAAAATTACAAAATAAATAAATTTAAAAAAAATAAATGATAATATTAATAATAAATAAATAAAAATAAATAAACAATATTTTTTAAATTTACATGAGCACAAGGTAGATTGCTTAATTTGAAAGTACACAATAAGAATAATTCTGAATATAGTTCTTAATTGTCAGCTAGATATATACACTTGGATTTAAAGAGTTTTTAATCGTCAGCTTTGTTACACTAATGCACTTGGATGAACTTGAAACAAGAAAATGTTCACTGATGCATTTTGAAAATCACAAAAAAACTGCTTAGGTGCGCTTGTGGAGGATCGAAATAAGTGCAGGCGGACACAGCGAACTCAAGTTTAAAAGGGTGCTGCCTTTATTCATCCTCCATCATGAGGCTCGCCCAGCACTGTGGCAGCCGCTGGAGCGAGCCCTGCATCTCAAAGTCAGCAACAAGCAATGCAAGTGATCAAAAAGAGAGAAAGCAAGAGATATGCAGTCAACTTATATACCCGGCTACAGACAATGCATGCATGGCACATTAGCATCCCAGTATACAGCAGGAAAGCATGGACATTTGCATTAGAGTCACACTTATCAGCCGCAGGATTACTGGCGCTGGAATTCCTCTCTGTTCCGGAGCTGCAGGACAAAAGAGGGTGCGAGGCACATCTGCATAATGATCAGTCCATACCTCTCACTGTTCTGATAATTGCTCACGCTGAGCGCTCTGCCAGCCGCGTAGGTTGTGGGGGTCACCACACGCTCAATTTTGCCAGGGATCGAATTACTGTTCAGATGATTTTAGGTTCTCTCAATTTTTTTTTTTCGCTGTATATTTTAATTTTTGGCATACAGAAATGGCAATACGCCCATATTTGCTAAAATTGCATTTTCCCCGTATTAAAATATGGCAAAACCGTATCACTTGACGGGTATGGATCAGTATGATCTTTCCCGGATTTTGGAATGGGTATAACTACTGCTTCTTTCCAGCTTTCAGGAATACTGCCTGACTTCCAGATGTTGTTGAAAACCATCAAGAGAATGGATTGTGCACTGGGAGGGGGGGGGGGGGGGTAAGTGTTTTAAAAACTGATAATGAATTTTATCTGGCCCCACAGCAGTGTCATGAGAGTTCCTTATTGAGAACAAAAGTTCTTCCACAGTGAAATCTTGGTTGTATGGTTCTGAGTTATCTGAAGAAAAGTTTATTTCTTTTTGTTCTTCTTGTGCTTGTATGATTTGGAACTCAGGATGATAGTTTCCAATAGATGAATTCTTCTCAAACAACTTTGCTAGTTGATTAGCTATTTCATATTTTGTCATCAGCAGATTACCCTGATGATTAATATGCTGTATTTGAAGTCCATTCTCCTTACCCTTCATCTTTCTAATTAAATCCCAGATCTTTTTGGTAGATGTGAGGCTTGATACAAGTTCCCTCCAGCTTTGTCTCTTTGCTTCACTGATTATCCTGCATGCTTTAGCTACACAGATTTTAAATCTGGTCAGGTTTTCTGCTGTTGGATGTTTATTGAACAACCTCTCTGCTTTTCTCCTTGCCTCAATGGCCTTTTTGCAGTCATCATTGAACCATGGGTTGGACCTACGATGTGGCTTTGCTGATGTTTTTGGGACAGTCTTATCTGCAATTGTAATTAAGGTTTGAGCAAAGCTCTGAACAGAGTGACAGTGTGGTTAAGGTTTTGGGCTGAATTTCTCTTTGTACAGAGAAACAAAGGAAGGACAGTTTGCTTTTTTGAGTTGCCATCGTGGAGTTCTTGATTGCACATCCACTTCTGTAGACGTCAATATCAGTGGAAAGTGGTCACTTCCACAAAGATCATCCAAGACCCGCCATGAGAATTCCAGCACTAGCTCAGGATCACATATAGATAGGTCAATTGCAATATAGGTTCCATGTCCTGGGTGGAGGTATGTGTGAGACCCATCGTTCCAAAGACATACATCATTTTTAGCAATAAAATCCCCCAGTATCTTGAATTTTGCATTTGAGCAAATTCTTCCCCACAGAGGATTATGACCATTAAAATCACTCATAAGGATGTATGGGGATGGCAATTGATTATGAAGGGCATCAAGATTTTCCAGTGCCACAATCATATCTGGTGGTATATAGACAGACCATAAGGTTATTGCTTTATGCAAAGTTAGACGAACTCCCACTGCTTTTAAGTTGGAGACTAAAGCCAAGCGGCTGTGAATTAGGTCATTCCTTACTAAAATTGTTGAACCACCAGATGGGCAATGCGTATTTGGACCATATGTATTATACATAGTATAATGTTTCAGAGACATGGGGTTGGTTGATAGCAGAAGAGTTTCTTGAAAACAAAAAGCAAGGGGATTAAAACTAGCAGCTAAATGCTGCACTTCAGAGAAAATGGCCTTAAAGCCACGACAGTTCCACTGGATAATGTGGCTACCCACCATCAGGTAGGTAAAACAAAAGCACACTCCTTATGCTTGCTTTTGGGGGGTGAAGGGCTGCGACTACGGCATGTCGTCACTTCAGACATTTCTGCATCTTCTGGATTCCCATTCTTTTGCAATTTATTTTCTTGGCTTGATTTTGCCCGAATAGAGGAGCTGGATTTTTTCTTTTCTTTTGATAATTGGTTTTGTTCTTTGGACTTGCTTAGACTTTGACTTAAGGGTTGACTTATTGTAGTCAGGCTTTGAGTGCTCATTTTACTTTTAACTGGGACTCCGGAATTTTTAATACTACTTAATAATGAGGGCTTATCTTTAGTTAACCAGGTCAGATCTGTTTGGCACTCAGCAGGCTGCATCTTAGGTTTCACAACACAGGAGAAAGTCTGCTGGAATTTGGACTTTGGGAAACCTACCAGTTTACGTGCCTTGGGGTAGCTAATTTTCTTAGTACATTTGACAGTTTGAATTTCTTTTTCCTTGATCCAACAAGGACATTCCTTCAATGATGCTGCATGATTGCCTAAACAGTTACTACATTTGGGAGGTGTTGTGCAGGCCAACTCATGCCTTTCCTCTCCACATTTGCAGCAGACTGGTTTATTCCTACATCCTGTGGAGCCATGGCCAAACTTTTGGCAGTTAAAACATCTCAACGGGTTTGGAATAAAGGTATCAACAGTTACACTCAGATATCCTATTTGGATTCTTTCTGGGAGTTGATGCCAGTTGAACGTCAGAATGTAAAGTGCCAGTTTTTACTGTTCGGTCATCTTTTTTAATGGTTATCCTCTTCACATATGTTACTCCTTGTTGTTGCAGTTCTGAGGCTATTTCATCCTCTTCCATATCATGGAGTTCTCGAATACAAATTACTCCTTTGAAGCTGTTTAGAGAAGGGTGAGGAAAAGCCTTCATTGAAACACCAGCCAGCACATTACACCGCAACACATTTTCAGCATGGGATTTTATTTAAGTATTCCACCAAAATCTGGCCAGACCTCAGTTTTTTAACATCCTTAACTGACCCTGCAATACCTGAAATTCCTTTCTGTACAGCAAAAGTGGACAGCTTAGAAAGAGGCATATCTGATGAGAGCGACTCTAAAAGAATTAGCCTCGGACAATTATCACCATTTGAAAGAGCCATCCTGCTAATTCCTGGGTCATCCACATAGTCTTCCAACATTTGTTTTTTTAGGGATTTGTTTAGTAGCCATATTTTATTGAGTATGATTCATCATCCCCGCTCCCCACCCTCCTCGGAGCCCTACAAGGGAATGTACAAAGCTGCGGACTTCCTGCAGGTTATGCACCAGGGATACAAGGATGGTATACAGTACTCGAGCAATAAAGCACAAAAGTGCAAATTACTCGATTGACCCTCCACCATAGGCTTCTGGGATTAGGAGATGTTATACTCCCAAAAGACATCCAGAGTAGACCTTGACAAGCCGACTGATTGGACCGGGCCCTTCCAACTTCCCATCTAAATGAAGTAGGAGCCAAAGCACTGTGTTGGACTTGTAAAAGCCGCACCAAGACACATTCCTCAAGAACCAGGATCTCTTCCTCCACTGACAAGGGTCGCAACTCACGGAAAACAAGTTGCCCCATCTGTCACCTCATATGATAAGCAAGGGGGTGCTTGGAACTACTTTAACCCTTGGTCCCCTTAGGGGATTATAACACACAAAGTTGTTGGACAGTTTTACCATAACCCTGGTAAGGGAGGCTAACAGGTACTAATCCTTGCCCAAGGGACACCTGGGAGTATCAGCGAGGGTGAAGAGGCACTCCATCATCCTCCTAGTCCAACAGACCCCCTCGCCCGGATGCAGTTTAACGTCATACCCAGGACAGGTGGAGGGAGGGCAGTGGACCGCAGGACTCGACGAAGGTAGGGGCAGCAGTGGTTGGTGGGCAGACGGAGAAGAGGGCGGTTGGTCAAACCTGTTAAAGAACAGGTTCAGGTTGTTAATCCACTCCCTACCCCCATGGCCTGGGAAGAGGTATTCTGGTGCCCAGAAATGGTTTTGAGGCTTCTCTAGACACCGCTGACGTCACTCTGCTGCAGCTTACCCTCCATCTTCTTCTTGTAGTGGTCCTTCCCCTGTCTGATCTTCCTCCTTAGCTCCCTCTGTAAGGACTTCAGATCCTCCTCATTTTCCGACCTGAAAATCCTTTTCTTCTCTTTCAGCAGTGACTTCATCTCAGGGTTGATTCAGGGTTTGTTGTTTGAGAAACACCATATGGTCTTTGTGGGTGTGTGGAGAACAACTTCTGTGTTCTCCACACAGAAGTTGATGTAGTTTGTGATGGTGTGTGTGAAGCTGTCCATGTCCTCACCATGTGGATCACAGAGCTGCTCCCCACGCAGTGGATTCAAAACAGTTCCTCAAAGTGTCCTCCGCCTCCTCGGACCACATCTTCACTGTGCGGGTAACAGGAGGTTGTCTGTGCACCTGGGGTTTGTACACAGGCAGGAGGTGAACCAGGTTGTGATCGGATCTACAAAGGTGGTGTCAGTAAAATGACATGATTGCTCTGTCTTTCTCACACTTCTTTATCTGCTTGCTTCACACGCTACACTGCATAGTTTAGTTTACACCCTATAATTCCTTTGCTGAAATCAGAATCAGTTCTGCACACAGCAGAGCTGCCACATAAGCAGAAATGTATTGATACAATGAGGTAAAACCCCTCCCTCTTGCATGAGGGAGTGGTTAAGCTTATAAAAACTATAGGGCTCAATTTTGGGGTAAAACACTCTCTTGGGGAACTGCCTAAAGAGTTGTGTAACAGCGCTGCTTGTATCCATAGCTCACTTTCAGTAAATTAAGTGAAAGTATACTTCATCTCTCAGTCTGATCATTTGGCCGTTGTATCAAAGAGCTGGGGTTTAAGGTATTTTAGACATAACAATTTGGTGTTTCTGCCCGGTTACGAGGCTAAATTTTAGTTTTGGTTTTGTAAACGGTGTGAGGGATTTTCCTCTACAGACTGGCGGCCACAACATGATAAGAGGTGAGCAGAAAACCTTTTTCAACAAATTTCTTCCTGTCCCTTTGGGGACAGCCCTTTCTGTAGAGATAAAATCACACGTGCATGAATATTTAATTTGTGGAATGAGCTGAGATATGGTCTTGAATTTATGATATGTTGTTTTAAGAAATATATTTACTGAGTTTGATGAGGAAATCTTCAAACGGTTTTAACCCTGTGGAATCAGTTATACGCGTTAATACTGTTTCAGAAAGAGTTGGAGAGAGCTTGGGCAAGAGGTTTAAACCCTGGGATGGCTGAAACAGGGCCACCGAAAAAGAAGTGTTGCCCCATTGCACATTGCATAGTCCGGGTAAAAGGTTTTAACCCCGAGGTAACTGATATAGGGTTGCCGAAAAAGAAGTGTTACTCGGCTGATGGATAGCTTTGCCAAAAGGTTTTAACCCCTTGAGATCATTGCTTGATTTCAATAAGTAGAGATGGCACCCTTAGCTTATTTAGCTCAGACCAAAGAAGGTTGCAACTCCCAGAGAAATTGCAACAAGCGCGTTTCTAAAAAATAGTTGGTCTTACCGCATTAGATAGGGACCTACTGTGTGTGAAATAAACGCATAAGTTTTAAGTAACCCGATCGGGATGATCGGTTCATAGGTGATATATAATAATATAATTAAACTAATTATAGTAAAAAACATGGTGATGTGTGAGGCAATATTGTCGTGAGGAAGTGGAAATAAGATCATAATTTCATTCTGTGCTATAAGATATTGATATTAGACTATAACATTTAACCTCTTGCACTCTGGTGTACCGCGGGCGGGCACATCTCTGCATCCTAGAGCGCACGAGGGCGCATGAGGGCACTGCGTCCTAGAGCGCACTGAAAAAAAAAAAGCTGCATTTCCGTTCTTCCACTACAGACACAGCCGCGAACAGAAAGCCTAAGGAGTGCTTTGATTGGTTTAGATGTGATTGACCTCTCATTCGGCTAATAAGAGCCTTGAATTGGGTTTCTGAAACCTTGAAGAACCAATGACTGAAAACCTAGCAAGAAGGACCCGCCTACCAACGGCTGCGAATACAGCCAGCCAATTGAAGCACAGAAGTTCGAAAGCTGTTTTGTGTAAGGCTGGGTGAAGAGAGACTGACTGCTGCAGCAGATGAAAAAAGGACCCGCAGGAAGAACCGCCACAGACCCAGCAGAATCAGAATCAGATTTATTGCCATTGTTCATGTAGTACACAAACTAGGAATTTGTCTCGGTGCCATGCTGCAACATTAAAAACATGATGAGATGCTGGACGCCATGGCGACTGCAGCTTAACACTGAAGCTCTCAGACCCAATCCAAGATAACACCTTGAAAATCAAACTTAACGGATTTTTGGAGGAGTGAAAATCAAAAGACAAAATCATCATGTCTAAAGGAAAACAGAAGAAACTGAAATTCTCCAGGCCAGGACACGTATCGGCCGGAGAATCTGAACTGGAAGATCTCCGTTCAGAAGACGAGGAACTGGTGGTAGCTAACAAAAAGGTTAGCCTGAAATCGCTATTTGAAGAGCTACGACGATTTCGCCGAGAGGTTACGGCCGAATTTTGGGAATTCAGAGAAGAATTGAAAAGGACAAACAGCAGAGTGGACCAGGCCGAGAACCGAATCTTGGAAACAGAGGAACGAATAAAAGTGCTCGAAGATTCTGTGCTGGACCTACGCAAAAGACAAGCATCTATAGAGGCTAAGCTAGCCAACCAAGAAGGAAGACAGAGAAGAGACAATATAAGAATTCATGGTCTGATAGAAGGAGCCGAAAACGGTTTTAACTCAATGGCAGAATGCGTGGAATCTTTACTAAGAGAGAAATTGGATATTCCACAAACCACCGACTTAAACATAGAAAAGGCACATCGTTCATTAGCCGCTAGGCCAGCGGCGGAAGCGTCCCCACGTTCGGTGTTGGTAAGATTTTCCAATTTCAAAATAAAACAAGAGGTTGTCAGACTGGCTTGGCAGAAAAAAGGATTTATGCACCAGGAGAGAAAAGTCTTCGTGGAACACGATTACGCCCCGGAGGTCCTTAAAAAGCGCAGGGAATACAATGACGCGAAAAAGGTGTTAAGAGAGAAGAAATTGCGCTTCCAGACGCCATTTCCTGCGAAATTAAGGGTCTTCTACGGCGAAGAAACATGTCTCTATAATTCGGCGGAAGAAGCAACAGCTGACATGGCGAGAAGAGGGCTCCCGGTAACGGTATTTAAACCCGCAGCAGACCCGAGTGAGAAGATCAAAACGCAAACATGGACAACACAAAGACCTTCAAAATCCACGGGCCAGCAGCGGGAAACCCAGCGCCAGAGCGTCGCGGATAAACTGTCCGTTTTCAGGTTGGAATAGCGACCTTTTTTTTTTTCTTGAATCAATCTGCACATCCAACCCCCCTCATACAAGGTAATAAACATTAAAGGAGATGCGTATTCAGCATGTGGTAAAACATTTCATGGAACAGTCATAATATTTGAAACAAATAAGTCTTTTTAATAAAAAAAAAACAAAAAAAAACTTATTAAAATAGAAACGTGACAATAATCCACGTTCTCCTCATTCTAACAAATACTGTTTTTGCGTGAATGTTTGATGTGATGGGGGTGGGAGGGTGCAAACAATTTCACAGGGTATAGGCATAAAAGGGAAAAAAAAAATCATTACAAGTTCGGATTGGGTTCTGAAACTCACGTTAAAAGCATGGGACAACTTACAGGGGTAAGAGAGGGCCCTCAACACGTAACAGAGTTTGAGGAATTTCCCTCAGGGCCTTCACTCCATCAAGGCTCTTACAGGGTCTTTAAAAAGACCCCAGCTCAGGAAGTTCTTTTGACAGTTTTTTGTTTTAAAGTTTTATACACTATGTTCTTAATGTTTTTCTTGTTTTTAATGTTCTTTCAGTTTCTGAGTAGCACAAAAGAGGGCCACCACACAGTTATACTAAACAAAACAACACAATGGAGAAACAGGGTGTAACCAAAATAATTTCATATAATGTAAAAGGAATCCTGAATCCAGTTAAAAGAGCCAAGATTCTAGGCAAAATGAAAAAAGACAAAGCAGGAATAATATTTTTACAAGAAACCCACCTAACAGACGTGGAACACAATAAACTCAGTAGACAAGGGTTTAAAATGATCTCTTCATCTTCATATAAGTCAGGGAGGAGGAGGGGAGTAGCGACATTGATATCAACCAAAATTACATTTGAAAAAAAATCAGAACACAAAGATAAAGAAGGGAGATACAGTTTGGTAACTGGGCGGCTAGAGGGAGAAGATATCACCCTGCTGAATGTATATGCTCCCCCAGGGGCTAACTGGAAATTTTATAAAAATGTATTTGACCTAATGATAACTAAAGCTCAAGGTTTAGTGATATGTGGTGGGGACTTCAATCTTAGACTGAATCCATACTGGGATGCTTCTGGTAATTCTCCACATCAAAATAACACCCAAAGCAGCAAGACTCGGATGCTACTAAAAGAAATGGGAATCTGATGTGTGGAGGGAACTCAACCCCAGTGTAAAAGACTATACATTTTACTCAACTCCACATTCATCTTACTCAAGGATTGACTATTTTTTTTATGTTTAATAGAGACATTGGAAGAGTAGAAACATGTAAAATAGGACTGATGGATCTCTCTGACCACAGTCCGATCTACATGGACTTAAATATCCAAAAATACACAAATAATACATTTTCTTGGAGGTTAAATTCAAATGTCCTGAAAGGACCATTGAAAGATGAATTGGAATCAGATATTCTCAGATATTTGGAAGAAAACAATAATGGAGAAGTATCCCCTTTAATACTGTGGGATGCATGCAAGGCTGTAATAAGAGGAAAGATTATTGCAAAACTGGCAACCCAAAAGAAACTAAGACAAGAAAAACTATCCACATTAGAGTCAGAACTTAGGAACCTAGAAAAAGAACACAAAGGCAATACTCATTCTACTGACTCGCTCAAGATTAAGGAAATTAAAAACCAAATAAATGAGATCTACACAATAGAAATTCAGAAGAAACTTACATTTTTGAAACAAAAATACTATGAAGCAGGCAGTAAATCGGCAAAATTGCTAGCCTATAAATTGAGGAAACATCAAACAGAAAGAGCAATCTACAAAATCAGAGACCCAGTATCAAAGGAAATAAAATTCAGAATTCAGGATATTCTTAAAAGCTTCGAGAATTACTATAAGAACTTATACTCCCACAAAAAACATAAAAACGCATCCGAGGCATTCCTAAACACATTAAACCTTCCCCAACTTACGGAGTCACAAAATAAAACACTACTGTCAGAAATACATCCTAAAGAATTGGAAAAAGCAATTATGAAACTTAAAGCTAACAAATCCCCAGGAGCTGATGGCTATACAGCAGAGTGGTACAAAACCTTTAAACAGCAACTATCTCCTCGCCTCCTGAAAACATTTAATTATGTCCTCCACACAGGGGAAATCCCCCCCTCCTGGAGAGAAGGGGTCATTGCAGTTATACCTAAACCTGAAAAGGATAAACTAGAGTGCTCCAACTGCAGACCAATCAGTGTACTAAATCAGGACTATAAGCTTTTTACCATTATCCTTGCCAAAAGGTTAGAAAATATACTGACAGACCTAATTCATTTAGACCAAACAGGTTTTATAAGACAAAGACGGACACAAGACAACATTCAACGCACTTTACACATAATTCATCATATAAAAAAATATAACTTAAATGCAGTCATATTGGGATTAGATGCTGAAAAAGCATTCGATTCGGTTGACTGGTCTTTTCTATATAGAATCTTATCCAGTTTCAATTTTCATAACAACTTCATTAGAACTATACAGGCATTATATAAAAAACCAACAGCTAAAATAAGGATTAACGGTAATTTATCATCATCTTTTGAACTGGAAAGAGGATGTCGTCAGGGCTGCCCCGTCTCCACTGCTCTTTGCAATCTTCATAGAACCTCTGAGCCAATGGATAAGACAAAATCAAAAAATTCAAGGTATTACACTTGGTCAGAAGGAACATAAAACAGCACTCTTTGCTGATGACATTTTAATATACCTAGGGCAGCCGGACACTTCTTTACCAGAACTAACCTCAGTTTTTTCAGAGTATGGAGATTTATCGGGGTACAAATTAAACATGCATAAAACCCAAATTTTAACATTCAACTATGACCCAAATCATTATTCACTAAGCAAACTCAAAACTAACTGGGAGTCAGAATCTATGAAATATCTGGGGGTCAATATCCCGAAACAACTCAACAAAATTAAATCACTAAACTATGATCCACTGGTGACAAAAATAAAATCTGACCTAGCAAGATGGAATATGATACCATTCTTGGGTACTGCACAAAGAATTGAAGCAGTCAAAATGAATATACTTCCACGTCTTCTATACCTTTTCCAAAAAATACCGGTAGAACCTCCCAAAAAAACATGGCAGGAGCTGGACAGAAGGATCTCAAGATTCATATGGCAGGGCAAGAGACCTAGAATCAGATATAGAACCCTACAGCTAAACAAAGACAAAGGTGGGCTCGCGCTGCCAAATATCAGGGACTACTTTAAAGCCGCACAAATTAAAACTTTAGTACAGATATGTAACCCAGTCTACACTGCACAATGGAAGGAGATCGAATGCCAAATAACAAGTGACATCCCCCTACAGGCGATAATAGGGAACAATGCCTTACCTAAGCTTTTGAATAACACTAACCCGTGGATAGAGACCCCGCTAAAAATTTGGTTTAAGATAGTCAGAGAGAATCAAACTAAAGAGCCCTATCGACTTCTGCAATGGATTGCCTATGATCAAGACTTTACTCCTAATAAAAGAGACACCAGATTTAAAAAGTGGAAGGAGAAAGGGCTGATAAAATATTACTTTTTTTTTAAAGGGCAAATCTTAAGAAGTTTTGAAGATTTGAAAAAACAAGGCCTAATAAATCAAGACCTTTACAGGTTCTTCCAGCTTAGACACCACATAAACAATATACTTAAAAAGGAGGATTTGGAAAGGGCCCAGTCAGGTGTTGTGAAGGTCTTCTTAATGGCATATAAAGGAATCCCAGGGATCAGATACATTTCTAAAATATACCAAGGTCTTCAAGACTTAAAAGGAGACAACACATCTTATATAAAAGAGAGATGGGAAAAAGAGGGGAATTTCACTTTACAACTGGAAATATGGGAAAAGCTAAATAAACAGCAATGGAAAAGTACCTCATCCCTGCAGTGGAGAGAATTTGGATGGAAAAACTTGGTAAGATTTTTCAGAACACCTGCACAAAACAAATTTACCCATAAGGGATTGAACTGTTGGCGCTTGTGTGGTGAAAAGACTGCAAATCATTTTCATGTGTTTTGGTCATGCCCAGTTATCCACCAATATTGGACCAATGTACAGACAATATTGGGGAAAATATTCAAAATAACAGTTCCCTTTTCTTTTGTAACTTTGTATTTGGGTTTACTACCGGACTCACTGGAAAGACGAGGAGAAAAATACTTATTCAGTGTTTTAATATTGGCAAGCAAAAAAGCTCTAACTAAAAAATGGATGTTGAAGGACTGTCCTACACCTGAAGATTGGATTAACGTGATCCAAGACATTTACTCGATGGAAAAGTTGACATTCGCACTGAGACAGGACATGGATGGGTTCATGAACTTTTGGCAACCCTGGATCGCATATGTGTCTTCCATTAGATCTAATCTTTGACAAATACCATTTCAATAATGGTTCCGCTCTTTGTTCCAACGCTACTCAGATGCTCTTTTACCTTTATTTACTTACTTTTTCTTTTTGTTTGTTTTTTGCTGGTTTGTTTGGTTTTTTTTTTTGTTTTTTTTTCTCTTTAATTTCACTTTTTCTTTCACTTTAAAAAAAAAAAAAGAGGGGTGTTGTAAGAATTAATCTTCCAATGTTGTCAGATATCAGAAAATAAGGGAACATGTGATGAAAATGTAAACAATGCATTGCTGTAACGACCTGTATACCCTTTACAAAAACTTAAAAAAAAAAAAAAAACATGATGAGATAAAGAGATAAACTAAAAAACTAAAGGACTAAAAACGTGCAATAAGTGTAGAAAAATAAGTAATAATAATAATAATAGCAATAATGAGTAATACTAGTCAAGGCAGTTCTAAATAAATTAGCAAGTAGCAGATAACATGGGGTACCACAGTGCAGTTGATAATGCAACAGAAAAACAGTGATGAATGACATGAGTCTGGTTGAGCTGCTGTACATAGTGCATGAGAGTCAATAAGTCACTTAATGTTCAGCAGTCTGATGGCAGAGGGGAAAAAAGCTATTCATGTGCCAGGAGGTTTTAGTCCGAATGGACCGAAGTCTTCTACCTGAGGGGAGGGGGGCAAACAGTACGTGACCAGGGTGTGAAGGATCGGCTATGATCCGGCCAGCACACCTCCGGGTCCTGGAGATGTACAGGTCCTGGAGAGATGGGAGCTTGCAGCCGATCACCTTCTCAGCAGTGCGCACGACGCGCTGCAGCACGCAGCAGCACGGAGACCATCCACAAGTGCGACCTGTGTGACAGGGACTGCCATTCGCGCATCGGCCTGTTCAGCCACAGGCGGTGCTGTCCCAGCAGAGTAGACGTTTAGGATTCTCTTCCATGGTCATCATAGGCTGAAGGAGGTCGACGACGAAGGCTGAGTGACACACACGCGTTCGCCAGTCTTTTTTTATTACTACTGTTATTTGTTTTGAAAAACCGTTCACCAAAACCGCAATCATGGAAGCGCAAAACTGCAATAATGGAATTATGTTTTGACCGGGTCGCTGACCAGGACCACGAGTCCGTAACAAGCGGACCAGCTTCATGTTCGTCTGATAATGAGGAAGAGAAGTTCACCAGCTACGCTGCTGTTGTGAACAGGTAAGTGTTATAAGCTAAATTATTCTTTATCCCTGAAAATTGTAATCAAAAATGACTTTTGACCGATCGGTAAATTACAAATGTGCGTAGTAGACCGCGGCGCACGAAGTCCAAAGTCCGTGCGCCGCGGTACATGGTTCGTGTGCCGCGTCCGGACCGTGAACGCACCCCACCACCGCTACTCTTCTGTAGCGGGGGTGGGGGGGGACCGCGGGGACTGTGCGCCGCGGTCGCCACATCGCCACATGACTGTTCTGTCATGTAGCGATGGCCGATGTCCGTCCTCTGGAGCAGGGGTGGGTGGGTGGGAGTTGTCATCTTCTACATTACAACTATTTTAGAATAATTTCTAGTGCACTGTAGGTTATTTTTTCTTGTTAAAAAAAAAAAAAAGCTACACATTTTTTTTACATGGCATGCTTCTTTGTGTGGGGGGGCTCAGTGGCAGGAGCACTTAGAGAGATTATGACTGTTTTGCCAAAAAATTCAAAGTGTTTTCTTTAAAATGAGACCAACCCCATGAAGATGCTGCAAAGGGTTGAAGAACAGCTTTTGATTTACTTTGGGTACGTTATTTTTTGGCGTTTTTAGGGAAATTGACCAGAGTGCAAGGGGTTAAAGATGGTTGGATTAAAATGGCAACAAAACTGGTTAACGATAAAAACATGGGTAAAAAGGTTACAAAGAGATGGCTTGTTTGGCAATGGGGGCCCCCTAACAAAAAGATTGGACAAAGCCGTTTATGTGGATTATTGCAGTTTGGGTTGTTTTGTCTTTCTGGAAGGTTGCTGCTTTGACCTTGTAGAGACAGGAGAGAGAAGCAATTGTGTGTGTGTGTGTGTGTGTGTGTGTGTGTGTGTGTGTGTGTGTGTGTGTGTGTGTGTGTGTGTGTGTGTGTGTGTGTGTGTGTGTGTGTGTGTGTGTGTGTGTTTTAGAAAAAAGGAGAATTAAAAAACAGGCTGTGTGGAAGAGAAGTAATCTAAATTTGGGTATTTTTACAAAATTTGGGGGTTTTACTTTTTCAATCCAACTTTACGGGTTTTAACGAATGTTGCGTATGTGATAAATTATTTATATATTTTTCAAGCAATATTTGACGTATTACTGACTTTTTTCTTTGATTGAAGCATAACCGTACACTTTACAGGAAAAAGGACACAGGACTAACATGTGACGACGTGACCACATGAACATAGAACACCAAGTTAAGTATAAATGTTTACATCTTAATCAAGGTGACCAGCATGACAATGATGAAATTAATTGAATATTACAATATCATGATGTCACTTAATAATGCCCAATTACTCAAGGCTTTATGTATACCCTATATTACATGATTTAAAGCATAGAGGTTCAAAAGAGATTGATAATTAATGCGTCTGTGCATATGACTTGCCAGAGACTACGAATTATCAAACAGAGGCCTGACCATGTTAAAAAAAAAAAAATTGCAAGATGACGATGAAGTTTTCATTATTGGGAGATGGTAAATTTATGAACAGAAAAGACAAATATCACAAGAATTCTGATAAAATGGAGAAAGGGAATCTAATTTTAATGGCAACTGAGACTGATTAGTGAGTTGTGTCAGTCTGACCTAGATAAGAATAGAAAGAATCAGCCTTCAAAGGGGGAAAAAAAAAAAAAAAAAAAAAAAAAAAAACAGGCCACAGATTGTGAACCCGTGTCAAATTCCTGAAAACAGAGATTAGGTTTATATCTACAGTTACTAATTCTAAAATGCTGCACTGGTCTCAGGCTTTTAATATAGGATATTGTTTTGTTTGAATATAATCTTAAACCAAGTGATTACCCATGTCAATTGGTAAAACCTTAATTGAGTCATAGAATATTTAGTGAATACTTGTTGTGAGTAGCGAACTCACATTCAAATTGTGGAAGCTTCAGGTGTGATTTAAAGGTTTTTCTGCTATTCCTTATTTTTTGTTTTTCAAAAGGAAAATGAAAAGCATTATTTTTTTTTTTAAGCTTTCACCAGGAATTAGATTTGCCAAATTAACAAGGAATCATAACATCATCATTACCTTTTAATTTAATAAATCTTTGATGACATATGCAATATGTAATAAAGTAATAAAAAAAAAAACCCAACTGACATTCATTGACTGGAAGGGGCACCATGGACATTGACTGGCCACAGGAGAAAGGACCCCTAGCATTTTTTGAAGCGAAGTATGACTTTGCATGACATTGTAAATGACAAAGCATAATGATTTACCGGAGTGGTGGCTCAGTTGGTAGAGCATCCGCCCCACACCCGGGAGGCAGGGGTTCAAATCCCGGCCGGGTCATGCCGAAGACCATATAAAAGTGGAACTTCCTGCCATCCAGCTTGGTGCTCAGCAATAAATGGAATGAAGGAGGGAACTCTGTGGCGGCGCCTTGCATGGCAGCGGCCCTCTCATTCTGCACTTGGGGTGTGTGTGATTTACACTGTAGATTGTCGTCGGCCTCCGTCGGTCTATGATGACCATGGAAGAGAATCCTAAACGTCTACTCTGCTGGAACAGCACCGCCTGTGGCTGAACAGGCCGATGCGCACCGGTGTTCTACCTTCCATCGTTGGGCATTGGTAGGATTCAAGCCTGGGCAGGAAGACATGGAGGACAAGATGTTACCCATGCAGCATGTCCCCCCTCTCCACGTCACTGATGAATCCAAAAGAACAGCAGGGCTGCTATAGTTTGGCACCAGCGCCGTCGCAGGAGCTGCCCGAACGATGTTGAGCACAACAGAGAACTGCCTTAGGGGATCCGACTCCGGATTTTTCCTCAGGGTTGATTCCCGAAGCCTTTCCCATGACTGGGTGTGCCGCAAGGTAGCGGAGGTATGAAATCAGGGTTTACCTTCCGAGGTTGACGAGCCACCATCTACCCAAAGCATCTGGTTTTAAGGCGCCAGAGATCCACCCTCGCCCCTTCACCTATTAGTAAAAGCAGTTCCGCCGGGCTTAGAGACTAAACCACATGGGCAGGCTAGGAGTTGGACTTAGTTGTCAGAGGCTTTTTGAGACGCATGCCGTAAGGAGCATTTTATGAGCACTGGGAGCTTAACCCCAGTGCCGCTCCTGGCTATGACAACCTTGGAACCACTGGAACTTGGAACAATACACTGTAGATAGGTAAAGCACAATCTCGTTCTGCTGTACATGATTGGTTGTACGGTTGAATGACAATAAGGGTGATTTAATTTAATTTAAATGACTCTGACTTTACAAATGTAATGTTTATATGATTTTGCACTGCAGGATACATTTGATGTTACTCGCCACATAATGGTGTGACAACATTATATTTCAGAAATGTGACAGTAATAAGGAATGTGTTTTCCTGATGCTCAGCCATGGCCAAGCTGGGCCTTGGGACTACATTCCACCCCATAATTTACCAAGGAATGTATAAAATGAGGCATTCCTTGTACAGAATTATGCTAAAGACCTGGTGGGTCTCTTTGAGGACACCAACCTGTGCACCATCCACGCCAGGAGGGTCACCATCATGCCCAAAGACATCCAGCTGGCCTGCCGCATCCACGGAGAGAGAGCTTAGACTTTCTGCTGCATATCCACCAACCACAATGCTCTGCACTGTGTCTATATATACATATACAGTATATATATATATATATATATATATATATATATTATATTAATATGTACATATGTATACTAGCTGCTCTTGTTTTTTTCTTGCCTTCTGATTGTTGCTCTGAGTGTTGCTATCCCTGTGCTGTTGCAATCCTGGAATTTCCCTATTGTGGGACTAAAAGGCTTATCTTATAAAGGCTTATCTTAAATTTGAATTAGGCAAAATGTCCACCTTTCCATTGACTGAAGGAGTGTGACACAAGCTTTATTCATTTATACAAATTCAACCTATCTGTGTTAAATTGGACAATCTGACCTTATTTATCAATGCTAAAACATATCAAATATGCACAGATAGCTATTTTGCTTTTCTTAAATTGAACTTGTAAATTAGTTCAAGAGATGTCATAAAAGAAGCCATGATTATTGAAATCTCATTTTGAAGGAGCTGTACTACCCACAAATTTTCATCTAAATTAAAAGTGATAACACACTTCCTTTCAGTAAAAGAAACTACCCATCAAGCAAATACCCTGTAACTCTCGCATGTGCATCTCCATGCATCAAAAAGGGGGTATCGAAAAAATTAATTAGCAAAAATAATTAGCAATCCTCAGAAAAATAGATAATACATAAAAATTACCAATAGATGATCAATAATGAAGAGGAAAATATAAATGAAATCGCTTGGTAATGAAATCACAACATGCAATATGAGAAGTTAAAAGTTACATCAATAAATTTCCACATATTTAAGGAAATACTTGTAGATTATTGTAAAGGAAATATGCCTACAAGGAACAAGGTAAACTGATAAGGAAGAAAACCATGCAAATCTATGAGAAAAGTTCCAGATGTTTAAGGAAAGTCCAACTTGTGTTGAATTTATGTTTACTGTGGGACTTGATTTAGAATTTACTACAAAGACAATACAGATTTTTTACATTTATTAAAATTGCTTCACAAAAAATTAAGTGGGTACTGGCACAAGTCCCACTGTATCAAGTGCACAGTGCCTCCAGAAACTCAGACATTGGCAGAAGTCCGTGATTCATTACCTTTGTAACGCTAAAATGCTGATCAGATGCAAAAAGATGCAAAAAGACATATGATAACATTAATATACACTTCATAAAATTTTTGAAATTTAAATATAATTATTATAATAATGATTAGAGAAAGGGAGGAATTAGATAAATTTAAACCTTAGTTCTGATGTACAAATAATAGTGCAGTAAGATTATGAGTGGAGATTTTTGTGTTCTTTTTTCCTTAGTGTTTCTTCTTGTTTTCCTTTTCCTCAATTAATAATGGAAGTGTACTAGGGTAAATTGAAGCTGAAACCTTTGTCAATACTGAACAGCAACCACAAGACATTTTAGGAGATACTGACCCAGACAACATCTATTTTAATCATATTAACTACAAGTGTGCTTATTATGATCAACAATTAAATGGAATTATGAATTCGGATCAGACATTGACAATAATACATATTAAGAGTAGGAGTCTCTATGCAATGTTTGATAGTATTAAGGGGTTTTAAATCAATTTAATACCCCATTTAGGATTATTGCAGTAAGTGAAATGTGAAGTATAAAAAAGGTATATATGATAAGGCAACAGCTGCATAACTGTACAGGGCTTCAAGGCCATCAAGAAGTCTACTCCCAGGAGAGGAGAGAAGGGAGGAGGGAGTGAGAGCATGAAACCCTTTAGCTAGTCACTGTGACATAAAACTTTATCTTGGAACACAAAATACAATAGACATATCAAACAGCTTGTTAATATAGCCATATTAAAACAGTTCATATATGGATATGAACACACACACACACACACACACACACTTATAAAACATGTGATGTCAACAGATAAATGCATAATTAGTGAATTTCTATTACAAGGTAATATTAGATGATAAAAGTAGTTGGAAATCACGTCAGATAAATACAAAACAAAGTTGCAAAAAATATTGCAATCATAAATAAAATTAAGACAAATCACTTTATATCTTGTATTGCTCATTGACATTTCCATACTTGACCTATTGTATAGAGGCCTGGGGTAACAATTATCAAAGTACACTTAATTCATTGCTAAAATTACAAAAAGGGCTGTCCATGTTACACACAAAGTCGGGTATCATGAACATACTAATTTATTGTTTATACATTTAAAGTTATTGAAATTGCGGGATCTGGTTGATTATTATATAGCACAATTAATGTTTAGAAAAAAGAAAAAGAAAAAACCTTTTGCATAATTAATCAGTTAACTTATTAAAATAGTTATAAAATCCATAAGTTGCATATTTTACTAAAATTATTATAAAGTATAGCTTAAATTTTAGAAAAAAGAAAATCTTTATAAGAGCTAAAGGCTCAATAAAGCTTAATCTGGCATTGATAATCTTGTAGGTAGTTGGTTTGATAATATATTTGGCAAATGGAAAAAATAATTCAAGGAGCCCTTATAAGTATAATTATTAGTTTATTGATCTTTGTTTTTGTGGATGTTGTTGTATTCCCATGATTAAAGAACAAAAATTAAAAGAATAAAAATGACAAAGAAAAAAAAAAGATCTATTTTAGTGGCCTTATCTTCCAAGGACCCACTTGCCCACCTGCTCTCCTATTGCCAGGACGATGATGAGGTTGTGCCACGACTGAACCTAGATGGGGATCTAGAAGAAGCCAAAGAGATAGTTTAGGGTCTGCAATAGGGTCTACAATGCACATTCACATGGTGTTAGATTTTGCTCTGCTGTGCTTCTGCCCTACAGATTTTCTTTGTCATAAATGATTAATGAAAGAATAGATGTGTGTATATGATTGTATTCATATATGCATATTATATATGCATAGATGAGGATAGTTTAGTTTTGAATATACACTACCGTTCAAAAGTTTGGGGTCACTTAGAAATTTCCTTATTTTTGAAAGAAAAGCACTTTTTTTCAATGAAGATAACTTTAAACTAATCAGAAATACACTATACATTGCTAATGTGATAAATGACTATTCTAGCTGCAAATGTCTGGATTTTTGTGCAATATCTACATAGGTGTATAGGGGCCCATTTCCAGCAACTATCACTCCAGTGTTCCAATGGTATAATGTGTTTGCTCATTGCGTCAGAAGGCTAATGGATGATTAGAATTATTGATTATGATTAGAATTAACAATTACACCATTGTTAGGTCTGCAATGCTGTAATTGCTGCAAATGGAGGATTCTTTGATGAAAGCAAAGTTTTAAGGAGAAAATTATTATTTCAAATACAAATTATTATTTCTAACCTTGTCAATGTCTTGACTATATTTTCTATTGATTTTACAACTCATGGTGGTAAATACATGTGACTTTTCATGGAAAACACAAAATAATTTTCTGGGTGACCCCAAACTTTTGAACGGTAGTGTATTTTACACATATAGGATTGTTAGCTATATTAACTCATGATGTCTGCACTACACCCGATGTCCCCTGGAGAAATGGTGACCTGAGGGGGGCAGGTCTATGCGAATGCCGTTAGGAGGACATCACGCACATATAGAAATTGAGAAGCACTCCACACAGGGGATAGAATAGGATTATGAGATGGGTTTAGACCCATATAAACAGGGGAAAGATGCAAAAACCTAAGTTTAGGTTATAGATAGATAGATAGATAGATAGTGAAGTGCCCTAATAGGACACCTCAACAGGGGATATTGTCAGCAAAATAACATGATTGCGCTGTCTTTCTCACACTTCTTTATCTGCTTGCTTCACACACTACACTGCAGAGTTTAGTTTACACCCTATAATTCATTTGCTGAAATCAGTTAGAATCAGTTCTGCACACAGCAGAGCTGCCACATAATTGGAAGTGTCTTCATACAATGAAGTAAAACCCCTCCCTCTTGCACGAGGGAGAGGTTAAGCTAATAAAAACCATAGGGCTCAATTTTGGGGTAACACACTCTCTTGGGGAATTGCCTAAAGCAGGGGTGTCAAACTCATTCCATGGAGGGCCAAGACCCTGCAGGTTTTACCTCCACCCAGTCTCTTCAGCAGGTGTTTTCACTGATCAGCAATCAGTGGGAAGAAATTCAGAGAAAACACCCGTTGAAGCCACTGGGTGGAGGTAAAAAAAACAACTTGGTTCATCTCCGGCCGGTGTACAAACCCCTAGTGCACAGACAACCTCCGGCCATGCACACTGTGGAGTTATGGTCTGAGGAGACAATGGACACTCTAAAGGACTGTTTTGAAGCCACCGCCTGGAAGCAGCTCTGCGATCCACATGGTGAGGACATCGATGGCCTCATTCACACCTTCACGGGCTACCTCAGCTTCTGTGTGGACAAATCCGTTCCCACCAAGACCATACGGCGTCACTCAAACAACAAACCCTGGATCAACCCTGAGATAAAAACACTTCTGAGAGAGAAGAAGAGGATCTTCAGGTCGGGGAACAGGGAGATGCTGAAGTCCGTACAGAGGGAGCTGAGGAGAAAGATCAGAGAAGGCAAGGACAGCTTCAGGAAGAAGATGGAGGACAAGCTGCAACAGAGCGACATCAGCGGGGTCTGGAGAAACCTCAAAACCATCTCGGGGCTCCAGAATACCTCCCCCCAGGTCACGGGGGGCAGGGAGTGGGCGAACAACCTGAATCCGTTTTTCAATAGATTTGACCAACCGCCCTCCCCCCTGTCTGCACAACAACCACTGCTGCCTCTAAAGAAATCAAGTCCTGCTGCCCACTCCCCACTCCACCAACACCCCCCCACTCCCAACACACAGCCCCCCATCCTGACCCTGACCAAGACCCAGGTGAGGACGGAGCTGAGGAAGATCAAAGCGAGGAAGGCGCCGGGACCAGACGGCATCAGCGCAAAGCTCCTCAAGTCCTGTGCAGACCAGCTGTGTGGGATTGTGACGTATATCTTCAACATGAGCCTGAAACTGGGGAGGGTACCACAGCTGTGGAAAACATCTTGTGTGGTACCTGTACCAAAAACTTCCCACCCCAAAGACCTGAACAGCTACAGACCGGTGGCCTTGACGTCCCACTTGATGAAGACCCTGGAGAGACTGCTCCTTGCTCACCTCCGCCCCCTGGTGGAACCAGCGATGGATCCACTCCAGTTCGCCTACCAGTATGGCATTGGGGTGGAGGATGCGGTGATCTTCCTCCTTCACCGTTCTCTGTCCCACCTGGAGAAGCCCGGGAATATGGTGAGGATCATGTTCTTTGACTTCTCCAGTGCTTTCAACACCATCCAACCGATGATCCTGAAGGACAAGCTGCTGCGCGCAGGGGTGGACCAGCACCTGTCATCATGGATCCTGGACTACCTCACGAACCGGCCTCAGTTTGTGAGAACCCGGGACTGTGTGTCCGACACGATCATCAGTAGCACGGGGGCCCCCCAGGGAACGGTGCTGGCTCCCTTCCTGTTCACTCTTTATACTGCGGACTTCTCACACAACACAACACACTGCCATCTACAGAAGTTCTCTGATGACTCTGCGATCGTTGGCCTCATCTCCAATGGAGATGAAGCTGAGTACAGAGGGCTTATCCAGGACTTCGTGGACTGGTGCCATCGGAACTGCCTCCAGATCAACGCGAGGAAAACTAAGGAGCTGGTGGTGGACTGCGGCAGGCATGGGCAGCCCCTCACAGCACCAGTAAATATACAGGGAACAGACATCGAGATGGTGACATCCTATAAGTACCTGGGTGTTCATCTGAACAATAAACTAGACTGGTCACACAATACTGACGCACTCTACAAGAAGGGACAGCGCAGGCTGTTCCTGCTGAGGAGACTCAGGTCTTTTGGTGTACAAGGGGCGCTGCTGAAGTCATTCTATGACACGGTGGTGGCATCAGCCATCACTTTTGGAGTGGTCTGCTGGGGCAGTGGCATTACTGCAGCCGATAGGAAGAGACTGAACAAACTGATTAAGAAAGCTAGCTCTGTCCTGGGGCAGCGCCTTGATCCGATGGAGATAGGAGAGAAGGACGGTGGCTAAACTGTCATCTCTGCTGGAGTCCGAGTTCCACCCTATGCAGGACATACTGGATGCACTGAGGAGCTCATTTAGCAGCAGACTACATCATCCCAGGTGCACAACCGAGAGGTTTCGTAGGTCCTTCCTACCAACGGCTGTCAGACTGTACAACCTAAGCAGGGCTGCTCGCAGAGATAGCAAAAAGACGTAACAAACTAATAGTTTTTTGAATGCAAAAGATGCAATAGACTTACACAATGGTCCCCTCCGGCATACAACTAGGAACATACCGGTCGCTATGGAGGGTGAGAATATGTATGGGCACATAATCATACCATGTAGGATAACTAAGTAGACGGTTATGCTGTTTCATCCCATCTAGCAACAATGCTCTGCACTGTGTGTTTATATATTTACATATTTATTCCATCTAGCTACAATGCTCCGCACTGTGTTTTTATATATCTACATATTATTCCATCTAGCTACATTGCTCCGCACTGTGTGTGTTTATATACTTGCATATTTATTCCACCTAGCTGCAATGCTCCGTACTGTGGGTGTTTATATATTTACATATTTATTCCATCTAGCTACAATGCTCTGCACTGTGTGTTCATATATTCATATATTTATTCCATCCAGCTACAATGCTCTGCACTGCGTGTGTGTGTGTGTGTGTGTGTGTGTGTGTGTGTGTGTGTGTGTGTGTGTGTGTGTGTGTGTGTGTGTGTGTGTGTGTGTGTGTATATTTTATAGTAATATGTACATATGTATATTAGCTGCTCTTGCTTGCTTGTTTTTTTTCTTGCCTTCTGATTGTTGCTCTGAGTGTTGCTATCCCTGTGCTGTTGCAATCCTGGAATTTCCCCGTCGTGGGACTAATAAAGGCTTATCTTATCTTATCTTATCACCTGCAGGGTCTTGGCCCTCCATGGAATGAGTTTGACACCTGTGGCCTAAAGAGTTGTGTTCCAGCGCTGCTTGTATCCATATCTCACTTTCAGTAAATTAAGTGAAAGTATACTTCATCTCTCAGTCTTATCATTTGGCCGGCGTATCAAAGAATTGGGGTTTAAGGTATTTTAGACATAACAATTTGGTGTTTCTGCCCGGTTACGAGGCTAAATTTTAGTTTTGGTTTTGTAAACGGTGTGAGGGATTTTTCTCTACAGACTGGCGGCCGCAACATTGGGAACAGTGGGGAAGGGGTGATGAGGTGCATGCCTCCTTGATCTTTGCATAAAAAAAAATATACTGGGTGAGAGTGAGCAAGAATGGAGGACAGGAAAGTATGGTCAAAATTTATGAACTTTTGCTAGCATTTGCCAGCGTTGCATTCACCGTTGGCAAACTTTTGCCAACTTAGGCTAGTGTATGTGTAGCTGTTGCCAACTTAGGTTAACTTAAACAAATGAATACTCAGCGCAGGTCAGCTGACATCACCGTCAGGCAATGCTCATATAAAGATCAGGGTTTGTGGAGGCTTCCTGCCATTCTGAACTTGCTTTTTTGGGTGGGTTCACACTGCAACGTTTGGACCAACTTTTACTGATAACAATGAATGAACGTCTGGCTCTGCTGGCAAAAGTTGGTAAAAGTTAGTGATAGTTGGTGTTTGTTGACAAATGCTGGCCAAATTGTATTCCTTGAAAATTTTTAGCATGCTGAAAATTTTCCCGACATTTGGAAATAAACATTGGTGAAAGTTGTGCTCAGTTTGTAAAAGTTCCTGAGCGCTGGGCTAAGAATCAGAATCAGAATGAGATTTATTGCCATTGTTCATGTAGTACACAAACTAGGAATTTGTCTCGGTGCAATGCTGCAACATTAAACATAGAGTAACACTAAAGATAAAAACTATGCATGCAATAAAAGGTAGAATAAGAATAAGTAATGCTAATCTATGCAATTTTTAAATATATTAACAAGAGCAGCAGATATTGTGGAGTTCCACATAGTGCAGTCGGCAATGCAAAAAGAAAACAAGTGATAATTGTCATGAGTCCGGTTGAGCTGCTGTACATAGTGCACGAGAGTCTAATAAGTCACTTAAGTGTTCAGCAGTCTGATGGCAGAGGGGAAGAAGCTGTTCATGTAGCGGGAGGTTTTAGTCTGAATGGACCGAAGTCTCCTGCCTGAAGGGAGGGGGGCAAACAGTGCGTGTCCAGGGTGTGAAGGGTCGGCTATGATCCGATCTGCACGCCTCCGGGTCCTGGAGATGTACAGGTCCTGGAGGGATGGGAGCTTGCAGCCGATCACCTTCTCAGCAGCGTGCACAACGTGCTGCAGTCTTAGTCTGTCCCTGGCGGTGGCTCCTGCGTACCACACGGTGATGGAGGTGGTGAGGATGGACTCGATGATGGCCGTGTAGAACTGCACCATCATCTTGGTGGGCAGCTTGAGCTTCCTCAGCTGCCGCAGGAAGAATATCCTCTGCTGGGCCTTTTTGATGAGGGAGCTGATGGTCGGCTCCCACTTGAGGTCCCGGGTGATGGTGGTGCCCAGGAAGCGGAAGGAATCCACAGTGGTGATGGGAGAGTCTGTGAGGGTAAGGGGGGGGCAGAGGGGCTGTGACTTTTCTGAAGTCCACGATCATCTCCACTGTCTTCAGAGCGTTCAAGCTGCAGGTTGTTGCGGCTGCACCAGGACGCCAGCCGGGCCACCTCACTCCTGTAGACGGACTCACCGCCGTTAGAGATGAGCCCGATGAGGGTGGTGTCGTCCGCAAACTTGATCAGCTTGACAGACTGGTGGCTGGAGGTGCAGGAGTTGGTGTACAGGGAGAAGAGCAGGGGGGAAAGTACACAGCCCTGGGGTGATCCGGTGCTGATGCTTACAGAGTCTGAGACAGTCTTTCCCAGCCGCACATGCTGCCTCCGGTCCGTCACGAAGTCGGTGATCCACCTGCAGAGGGAGTCAGGCACGTTGAGCAGGGACAGCTTGTCCCGGAGCAGAGTGGGGCGGATGGTATTGAATGCAGAGCTGAAGTCCATAAACAGGATCCTGACGTAGGTTCCCAGGGAGTCCAGGTGTTGCAGGATGGAGTGGAGGGCCAAGTTGACTGCATTGTCCACAGACCTGTTGGCTCTGTAGGTGAACTGCTGTGGGTCCAGGAGGGGAGTGGTAATGGTCTTGAGGTGGGGCAGGACCAGGCGCTCAAAGGACTTCATGACTACAGAGGTGAGCGCTACAGGTCTGTAGTCATTAAGTCCAGTGATCCGTGGCTTCTTGGGGACAGGGACGATGGTAGAGGTTTTGAGGCAGGTCGGCACGTGGCATGACTTCAGGGAGGTGTTAAAAATGTCTGTGAAGACAGGAGTCAGCTCCTCCGCACAGTGTCTCAGGGTGGAGGGAGACACGCTGTCCAGACCGGGGGCCTTGCGTGGGTTCAGTCTGGAGAACTGTCTGTGCACGTCCTGCTCACTGATGGCAAGGGCAGGGGGGGAGGAGGGGGGGCCGCCATTGATGAAGTGGGGACCATGGAGGCAGTGACGCTGGGGGGAGGGGGGGAGTTGGGCACAGCTGACGAGGTGTCAAAGCGGGCATAGTGTTGGCACAGTCTTTGACAAAGGGCTTTGTCATCCTGTCCCTTAGAAGCCTGAGGCCGATAGTTGGTGATTTGCCTCAGTCCTCTCCACACAGAAGCAGAGTCGTTAGCAGTGAACTGCTGCTGGAGTCTCTCAGAATACACAGATTTAGCTCTCCTCAGCTCTCTGCTAAACCGGCATTTGGCCTCCATGTAGCAGTCCCTGTCTCCACTTTTCAATGCTGCTTCCTTCTCCTTCCTGATCTGTCTGAGCATAGCTGTGAACCAGGGCTTGTCGTTGGAGTAACTCACCCTGGTGCGCGATGGAAGAATGCACTCCTCAGAAAAGTGGATATATGAGGTCACAGTGTTCGTGTACTCATCCAGATCATGCGTGGCTCCTTTAAACATGTCCCAGTCAGTTGTTTCCAAGCACGTACGCAGCTCCTCCACAGCTTCACTGGTCCATTTCCTCGTAGTGCTCACAACAGGTTTTGTGAGCTTCAGTCTCTGTCTGTATGTGGGGATCAGGTGGATCATAGATCCAGAGATATGTAGAGTTTGCCTAGGTCGGCCTAAATTAAGCTTTGTTGGCAAACGTTGACTGAAATTGTGAATAAAATACTGTAATTTGTTCTGTCATAATTGTGAATTGTCTCAAAGGGCTGTTATAGCTTATAAATATGGTATTTCACCTGCCAAAAAATTGATTAAAGGTCTTAATGTTGATTGAAGCAGTTTGCATGCTTTAAAAATGATTTTATTTGGTTCAGGATTAAATTGTGAATAAAATACTGTAACTTGCTCCCTCGCACTTGTGAAATAGTCTCAAAGGACAATAATTCTGTATTTTACCCGCAAAAAATTGATTAAGGGTCTTAATCTGGATTGAAACTCCAGAAATTCAATCATAACTGGTTTATGTGTATATAAACATGGTCAATGATCAGGTTTACATGTACACTAATAAACCGGTTATAATTGGATTTCTGCACTTATCTGATTACTCAAGTGGCAATGTAAACAGAATAATCCGATAAAGGCCTTGTAACTGGGGTCATTATTCCAACTCATTCAGGTTGTTCGTGTTTTGGAAAAGATCAATGGTTTAAAAAATTTAAACGTTTCACAATGTACTTTACTTCTTTGTACTAAATTTGAAGTTGCCATTAAGTTGTTTTGCTATTATTTTACTGGTCCGCCCACTTAACATTAAATCTAGTGCAGGGTTTCCTCTGGCAACATTTCCGCATGGCGGGTCATCACCCTTGAAGTTATGCCGCCACACTAAGGAAATACAAATTTAAGAAAAAAATATGAAGGAATGACGGTCCACAAGCGCACACACCAACGCGTGTGACCGTCATCCGTGAAGAGTTCAGAAGCGACCTGCCTGCGTGATCATTCCAGTTGGCAGGCAGAGTGTCTCGCTAGCGTCACTGTCCAAGAGAAGCATGAGCTTATCAAAGTACTTTAAATGTGGAAAAAAAGCAGAAAAGGTATGCAAGCAGCGGAGGCATTTATGGTGGTTTTAACCCCCTGGTAATGGAGACAATAATGAAGAGTCGTTTAGCTAACAGGTGTGGTCAGGATTCATTTGCAGGGGAAGGCAAGAGTGACTGAATCACTGAGTATTTACTTCACAAGCCACTACAATATTAACTCATAATTCATGTTCATTATTATATACCTGGCAAGTTAAGATGACCAAAATTCACAAAGTCAATGACTTTAATCTGTCAACAGAATTCAGACAAACTAAACGTGCCAACAGTTGGATTTCAAAATAAGGGAGGTTTTTCCTGCTGTCTGGGTGGTGAGGAGATTTCTAAAAAATTATAAATATATATAAATAATTTAGCAGAAATAACTGCATCCTTGGTCATTTAAGTTCATTTATGTCATTAAATATATAATTTTTTTTTCCTTTGAAATCAGAGTTAAATTATTGTTCTGTTCTGGCTCTGCAAAATTATGGTCAAAAATGTAAATTGTATAAGGAAAAAAAGTCAAAACTTTACCACAATCTGTTTCAGATCTACTAAAACAAACAGTAATTATATTTTAAAAAAAATAGCCATGAAATAATCCAAAAAATTATAATAAAATCTCAAATGTACAAGAAAAGTCAATTTTACAAGAAGGAAATTACAAATTTGAGGAAAATTGTTGCAAATTTAGATACATTTACAAAGAAAAGCAGAAAACTAAGAAAACTGTCATAAATTTTGGAGACGAACCTCAAACCTGATGACTGAAGTCATTACTCCAGTTTTTAAGTGGGTGCTCTTTGTATCCTTAACTCAATGAGGATGTTTTTTTTTGTCTACTTTTAATTATTAATTTCATAGCACTGCTTTTACATGAGTAGAATTTCTAGCTATTATACCCACCTCTGATCATATAATTTAAGCAAATCACTATTATGAATGTTTTTTCCCCCCTTCTCTTTCCTGCTCTTTCTCAATGAGGGAAAAAAGAAACACTAGAATAAAAATACAAAAAAAAAAAAAAAAAAAAAAAACAAACCCAACATATTTTTGTCATTTATGTAAACCATGACAAACAAAATCATACAGGACAAACTGTGACACTTGATATTTTCTAAACTGTTTGTATACCACTATTGACAGAGACAGAACCTGAATTAGACAGAGCTCAGAGAGGGAAAGATGAGACAGAAGAGAAGAGCCAAGGAGAGGAAAGTGTTCAGGCAGAAGGTCCAGGAACGGTGAGAGTAGAGGAAGGAGAGAAGTATGACACCAGTAAAAAGTTCAAACACAGGATGTCTGGGTGGGACCCCAACTGGCCCAATATTCCAACATTCAATCTTTGGTTGTACAGTACTTCAAATGGTAAGTTCCATAGGCAAACTTACTGTGCAAATTTTTAAAAAAGAAATGCATAGTGTAAAATTAACATATAGGGCTGTCTACACTTACATCACTGGTCTCATGAACACGCACTAACGGCACGTCAAGGTATCAACAAACGACAATTTCAGTACATTTCTATGGCAATGTTGGCTAAATTTAAACAAAAAATGTCAAAATGTTACGCAACTGGCTCATGTAGTCATCGCCATCTTATGAAAGATGGTGATAGCAATGAAAACAAAAGTTTTTTAGATTTACATCGGCCAGCCGAGATTACCGAAGGAGGATTTTGTGGGCTGCCTTTTCATATGACTTGGCTAAAGGATGATATGACCCACATCTCTGTCTGGCCACAAATGGAACTTGCTCCTGCTGCAGATATGTCTGTTTACCAAACTTTGGCACAGATTTACAAAGGAAGTGCAAATTAGACAGAGCGCCTCAGGGAGTGGCCAATTTTTGCCAGTGATGTGCTAACAACACGCAAAATTATGAACACAGACGCAACCACTTCATTTCAATAATGCCCACCCATCCACTAATAGCACTGCAAAATTGTACATAGGCACAGCTGATGAGGAAGCGGGTTATAAACAAAGGCACAGCCAATTCAGAAGAGCATAATACAGTGGTGTGAAAAAGTGATTGCCTCCTTCCTGATCTTATTTTTTGTGTTTGTCACACTTAAATATTTCCGATCATCAAACAAATTTAAATATTAGACAAAGATAACAAGTAAACACAAAATGCAGTTTTTAAATGAAGGTGTTTATTAATAAGGGAAAAAAAATCCAAACCTACATGGCCCTGTATGAAAAAGTGATTATCCCCTAAACCTAATAAATGGTTGGGCCACCCTAAGCAGCAACAACTGCAATCAAGCATTTGCGATAACTGACAATGAGTCTCTTACAGTGTTGTGGAGCAATTTTGGCGGACTCATCTTTGCAGAATTGTTGTAATTCAGCCACACTGGAGGATTTTCAAGCATGAACCACCTTTTTAAGGTCCTGCCACAGCATCTTAATCGGATTCTGGTCAGGACTTTGATTAGACAACTCAAAAGTCTACATTATGTTTTTCTTAAGCCATTCAGAGGTTGACTTGCTGGTGTGTTTTGGATCATTGTCCTGCTGCAGAACCCAAGTACGCTTCAGCTTGAGGTCATGAACAGATGGCCAGATATTCTCCTTCAGGATTTTTTGGTAGACAGCAGAATTCATGGTTCCATTTACCACAGCAAGTCTTCCAGGTCCTGAAGCAGCAAAACAGCCCCAGACCATCACACTACCACTACCATATTTTACTGTTGGTATAATGTTCCTTTTCTGAAATGTTGTGTTACTTTTACGCCAGATGTAATGGGACACACACCTTCCAAAAAGTTCAACTTTTGTTTCGTTAGTCCACAGAGTATTTTCCAAAAAGACGTGGGGATGCTCAAGATGTTTTCTGGTAAAACTGAGACGAGCCTTTTTATTGTTTTTGTTCAGCAGTGGTTTTCGTCTTGGAACTCTGCCATGCAGGCTATTTTTGCCCAGTCTTTCTTATGGTGGAGTCATGAACATTGACCTTAACTGAGGCAAGTGAGGCCTGCAGTTCTTTGGATGTTGTTCTAGGGTCTTTTGTGATCTCCCAGATGAGTCGTCGCTGAGCTCTTGGGGTAATTTTGGTCGGACAGAAATGCCTGGGAAGGTTCACCACTGTTCCATGTTTTCACAATTTGTGGATAATGGCTCGCACTGTGGTTCGCTGGAGTTTCCAAGCTTTAGAAATGACTTTATAACTTTTTTCCAGACTGATACAGTGCATCTGTAAAGTATTCAAAACACTTCACTTTTTCCACATTTTGTTAGGTTACAGCCTTATTCCAAAAGGGATTAAATTCATTTTCCTCTCAAAATTCTACATACAAGACCCCATAATGAAAATGTGAAAAAAGTTTGACATTTTTGCAAATTTATTAAAAATAAAAAAAAAACTAAGAAATCACATGTACACAAGTATTCACAGCCTTTGCTCAATACTTTGTTGATGCACCTTTCGCAACAATTACAGCCTCAAGTTTTTTTTCAATATGATGCCACAAGCTTGGCACACCTATCTGTCGGTGGTTTCGCCCATTCCTCGTTGCAGCACCTCTCAAGCTCCATCAGGTTAGATGGGAAGCATCGGTGCACAGCCATTTGCAGATCTCTCCAAAGATGTTCAACTGGATTCAAGTCTGGGCTCTGGCTGGGCCACTCAAGGACATTCACAGAGTCATCCTGAAGCCACTCCTTTGATATCTTGGCTGTGTGCTTAGGGTTGTTGTCTTGCTGAAAGATGAACCATGACCGCAGTCTGAGGTCAAGAGCGCTCCGGAGCAGGTTTTCATCAAGGATGTCTCTGTACATTGCTGCATTCATCCTTCCCTCTATCCTGACTAGTCTCCCAGTTCCTGCCACTGAAAAACACCCCCAAAGCATGATGCCAACACCACCATTGGCATGGTTATGAGCAGTGCCTGGTTCCCTCCAAACATGATGCCTGGCATTCACACCAAAGAGTTCAATCTTTGTCTCATCAGACCAGACAATTTTGTTTCTCATGGTCTTAGAGACAGGGGTGTGGCTTTTCAAATCAAGTCCAATCAACTGAATTTACTACAGGTGTACTTCAATTAAGCTGTAGAAACATTAAGGATGATCAGTGGAAACAGGATGCACCTGAACTCAATTTTGAGTGTCAAAGCATCATTATCATCATCACAGCAGTCTGTCATGGGTGAAAATGACCATTTAATTTCGGTCTGATCAGATTCCTCCACACAGCTCTGTCCTTAGGAGTTCCTGGCAGTGGAAGGCTGTCTATGTCCAACTTCTTCAAGTTTCTTTTTACAGTGTCTTTAAATCTGAGCCTTGGTCTACCCTGATTGTGTTTGTCCTCGCATAACTGAGTAGAGTAACTGCCGAGGGAGACGCTGGTGGTCCATCCTCTCAACATGTCCGAGCCATCTCAGGTTCATCTGTATTAGCATGTCCTCCAGTGATGGTAGACCAGCTCGTTTCATCACTTCTATATTGGTTATCTTGTCTTTCCATGAGATGTTCATTATGGCTCAAAGGCGTTTCTTCATGTACTCGTGGAGTTTCTTCACCTGCACTCTGTAGACAGTCCAAGTTTCAACACCGTACAATAGAGTAGCCAGTACTGTCGCTCTGTACACTTTGCATTTCACACGGATAGACACATGTCAATTGTTCCACAGTCTCTCCCTCAAGTTTCCAAACACAGCGCTCGCTCTTCCCATTCTCAGAGATCGTTCATCCTCCAGCCTAGCATTCTCTGAAACAGTACTCCCTAGATACTTGAAAGTCTTGCACTTGACTAGTGGCTCTATACCAATGCTCATCTCTTATGGTAGTGATGTTGATAACTGGAACTTTGGTGGTTGATAGAGGCACTCTGTCTTCTTGATGTTGATCTGGAGGCAGAATTGGCTAGCTGCTCTTGCAAATTTCTCCATGAAGGATTGCATATCTTCCACACTGTGTGCAACTTGAGCACTGTCGTTGGCAAAGAGCATTTCTCTTACTACCTTTATTGATGTCTTACCCTTGGCTTTAAACTGTGCCACATTGAATAAGTCTGCTTCTTTCCTTGTTTGAATGTATACTCCTTCTGAAGCGTCTTTGAAGGCCACCTCAAGCATGGCTGCCAGATATAGCGAGAAGAGTGCAGGCGCCAGCACGCACCCTTGTTTCACCTTGTTGCTTACTGAAAAGTCTTTAGATACTGAACCACTCATTGCCACGTTTGCTTGAATACCTGTATGGAGTGCCTCGAAAAGGCTGACAAACTTCTCTGTACAGCCATATTTCTTGAGTACCTGCCAAAGTCCTTGTCGCGTAAACAGTATCGAAGGCTTTAATGAAGTCTATGAAGACTACATAAAACGTCATGTTCTGCTTGATACACTTTTCTTGAAACTGTTTCAAGCAGAAAATCATGTCCATTGTGCTTCTTCCACTTCTAAAGCCGCACTGGGTTTCTGGTAGTACATTCTGTGAGATGTGTTCATCGAGTCTGTTCAGTAGTACACGTGAGAGAATCTTACCAACAGTGGCTTAAAAAAAAAAAAAAAAAGATGGCGGCACGCCTAGACGCAGCGGCCCCTCTTGGCATCAGCGAGTGTGAGAGTTTTAATCATCCCAGACGTACATTCTGTAAAACTTACAACCGTGAGACCTTATTAAACATCAAGGTACTGCACGCTGCAAGAATCGCGGCGATCGGTTGTGATTTGGACATTCTACGCCAGCATGGAATTTTGGTGGAGTCCCCGCTGGAAGTTACCCGGGAGAGGAGGAAGCGGAAGCGGAGCGAACGCAAGCAAAAGCGAGGAAAAAGGGCCGGGATCCATGCTAGGCTAAAGGCTAACTCCTCCAGACCAGCGGTACCGTCGCTTCTTCTGTCAAACGTCCGCGCCCTCAAAAACAAGGTAGACGAGCTGCGTTTGCTGAGAGAAACCCGGAGAGAGTGGAGGGACTGCTGTGTGTTTGTTTTCACCGAGACATGGCTCCACGACAACATTCCTGACGAGGCCATTCAGCTGGAAGATATGGCGATGTTCCGTGCCGACAGGGAAACGGCGAGCTCCGGTAAGAGCCGGGGGGGTGGGCTATGCATCTATGTTAACAAGAACTGGTGCGTTAATGCCACGTTAGTGTCTAAACCAGGGGTGGGCAATCATGTGCCATGGAGGGCCATTCTACTGCAGGTTTTCTGTTCCACCCAGTCTCTTCAGCAGGTGTTTTCAATGATTAGCAATCCTTGAAGCTGATCAGAGCACACACCTGCTGAAGAGACTGGGTGGAACAAAAAACCTGCAGTGGAATGGCCCTCACTGCCCACCCCTGGTCTAAACACTGCTCTCCATTGGCGGAGTTCCTTATTGTTAATTGTCGGCCATTTTATCTGCCGAGGGAATTCAGCAACGTGTTTGTAGTTGGTGTTTACATAGCGCCGAGCGCTAACGCTAAAGCTAATGCTAAGAAGGCACTCGGGGTACTGCACAATGCGATCAGTGAAATCCAAACGTCACACCCGGACAGTTTTGTGGTGGTTGCGGGGGATTTTAACCACACCAGCTTAAAGACTGTGCTCCCCAAGTTTAAACAATGTGTAGACTTTAAGACCAGAGGGGAGAATATGTTGGACTTAGTGTACACAAACACAGATGCATATAAAGCAATACCCCGCCCCCATCTCGGCCGTTCTGATCACATGTCCGTGATGCTGGTGCCTGCCTACAAACCTTTATTGAAGCGCAGCAGGCCAGCAGTGAAACAAATCAGGATTTTGCCAGAGAGTGCAACCTCTGCACTGCAAGACTGTTTTCAGCACACAGACTGGAAGATCTTCAAAATAGCAGCCTCCCAGGAAGACAGGACAGATGTGGAGGAGTATGCTGATTCGGTCACCAGCTACATCGCGAAGTGCATAGAGGATTTCACTACAGTGAAGACCATCACTATGCGGGGTAATCATAAGCCCTGGATGACTGCAGAGGTGCACTCGCTGCTTACAGCCAGAGATGCAGCGTTCAGAGCGAAGGACAGGATTGCTCTCCGCTCAGCCAGGTCTGCGCTTTCAAAGGGAATTAAGGCGGCAAAGCACGCCTATGCGGAGAAAATCCAGGGACACCTCTGTGACACTAGGAACACCAAGCAGATGTGGCAGGGAGTTCGGACACTGACGGGCTTTAAGTCTAGGCAGGGGGTCGATGATGACGACGCTTCGCTTCCAGACAGGCTTAACGACTTCTTTGCACGTTTTGAAGCATCAAACTCGACAATCAGAGGGAGGGCCGGCCCACTCCCACCATCGGTTGGACCAGCTTTTACCATTAACACAGCGGACACACGGAGGACCCTATCCAGAATCAACCCACGCAGAGCTGCAGGTCCAGACAACATTCCGGGACGTGTGCTCCGAGACCGCGCGAGCGAGTTGGCAGATGTCCTGACTGACATTTATAACATCTCCCTGAGTCAGGCCATCGTTTCCAGATGCTTCAAGACCTCTATCATTGTACCGGTGGCAAAGAAACCAGTGGTGTCCTGTTTGAATGACTATCGTCCTGTTGCACTTACACCAATTGTGATGAAGTGTTTTGAACGGCTTGTCAAACCACACATCACAGCCTGCCTCCCTGCATCACATGACCCGCTCCAGTTTGCATATCGTTCAAACCGCTCCACGGAGGATGCTATAGTCACCACCCTACACTCTGTCATCACCCACCTGGACCAGAAAGACACCTACGCCAGACTCCTGTACATTGATTTCAGTTCAGCATTCAACACCATTATTCCCCAGAGACTGATAGAGAAATTACTCCTTCTCGGTCTGAACACCGCCACATGTCTCTGGATCCTGGATTTCCTGACTGAGAGACCTCAGTCTGTCCGGGTTGGAAACAACATCTCCAACTCTGTCACGCTGAGTACCGGAACCCCTCAAGGCTGTGTACTCAGTCCACTGTTGTTTACACTTCTAACACATGACTGTGTATCCAAACACGAGGGGAACCAGATTATTAAGTTTGCAGATTACACCACGGTGGTGGGACTTATTCAGAGGGATGAGGAATCAATGTACAGGGAAGAAGTGAGAGACCTGGAGGGCTGGTGCAGGGAGAACAATCTGGTGCTCAACGTGGACAAAACGAAGGAGATGATTATCGACTTCCAGCGGTCACAGCCTGAGCACGTCCCCCTCAGCATCGGCGGCCATTTAGTGGAGAGAGTAGAGAACATCAAGTTCCTCGGAGTGCAGATCTCGCAGGACCTGACCTGGAGCAAGAATTCCTTGGAGATCAGGAAGCGGGCTCAGCAGAGACTACACTTCTTGAGGAAACTCAAACAGGCCTCTCTCCCCATCTGCATCCTCAGGACCTTCTACAGAGGTGTGGTGGAGAGTGTTCTGACGTACTGCATTGCTACATGGTACTCCAGCTGCAGTATGTCAGACAAAAAAGCCCTGCAGAGGATAGTCAAGGGGGCGGAGAGGGTAATTGGAGTCTCCCTCCCCTCTGTCCAAGAACTTTTTCAGAACCGTTGTAGGAGCAGGGCACTGAACATTGTCAAGGACCGTTCTCACCCTCTGCATAAACACTTTGAACTTCTTCCATCTGGTAAACGATTCCGGAGCGTCAGAGGCAGAACCACCAGACTGATCAACAGCTTCCTCCCACAAGCTGTCAGGATGCTGAACAGCTGACCCGGAATCTCACATACACACTACTGCACCTATGGACATTTTGTATATTATAGTTAGTTATTCTTTTTCCCCAAGTATGTCTCAGGGATGTGTGAATGGATGGGGGGGTGGGGGGGTGGAGCTATGTGGGAGTGTGTCTTAATCATGCTGCTTCTTATATGGATGCCGAGAGAAACGCAATTTCATCTTGCCTGCACTACAGTTGTATGTACAGCAATATGACAATAAAGTTTGATTTGATTTTGATTGATTTTAGCAGTGATATACCTTGGTAATTTCCATAATCTTTCCTGTCACCATTCTTGAACAAAGGCACAATACTTGCATCCTTCCAGTCTTGAGGAACTTTCTGGGCATCCCATATCTCTTGGATGAGCTTGTGCAGGCAGTTGGTCAGCTGAACACCACCAAATTTCCACACTTCTGCTGGAATTCCATCCCTTCCTGGAGCTTTACCATCCTGTGTTGTCCTGATAGCTGCCATTAGTTCATCAAAATTTGGTGGTTCATCCAGACTTGATACAGCTGGTCGCTGCACTAGAGCTTCTTTAGCCTCTTCAGTGAGATCTCCAGGGTTGTTACCTCCACCAGGCCGAAAAGGCCAGGAGGAGGTTATGTTTTTGCCGGGGTTTGTCTGTTGGTTAGCAAGATAACTCAAAAACTTTTGCACGGATTTCCATGAAATCCGTCATGAATCCATCATAGTACTGAAACAGCCTTAGCGAAGGTCACTAACGACCTCCTCATTGCATCTGATAATGGACTAGTTTCTGTACTTGTCCTTTTAGATCTTAGTGCAGCTTTTGATACTATTGATCATAATATTCTACTTGATAGATTAGAACACTATGTTGGACTTAATGGAACTTCGTTGCAGTGGTTTAGATCTTATTTATCTGATAGGTTCCAGTTTGTTCATGTAAATGATGAGTTTTCTTTCAGCTCAAAGCTTAGTCATGGAGTTCCACAGGGATCTGTGCTAGGCCCTACTCTTTTTAGTTTATATATGCTTCCGTTAGGCAACATTATTAGAAAGCACTGTATATATTTTCATTGTTATGCAGATGACACACAATTATACCTGTCAATGAAGCCAGATGATACTAATCAATTAGCCAAGTTAGAAGCCTGTCTTAAGGAAATCAAAGCTTGGATGACTTGTAATTTCCTGCTATTAAATTCAGATAAGACTGAAGTCATTCTTGTTGGTCCAAAAAACCTTAGAAATTCCTTTCCAAATCAAACTTTCAGTTTGGATGCAGTTACTCTCTCTCTTAATAGCTCTGTGAGGAACGTTGGAGTTATTTTTGATCAGGATTTGTCCTTCAATTCACATATTAAATTTGTTTCTAAGACTGCCTTCTATCATTTGCGTAATATTGCCAAGATTAGGAGCATCTTGTCTCAGAGTGATGCTGAGAAGCTGATCCACGCTTTTGTTAGCTCGAGATTAGATTATTGTAATTCTTTATTATCAGGCTGTCCTAAAACATCTTTAAAAAGTCTTCAGCTGATCCAAAATGCTGCAGCAAGAGTTTTAACAGGTACTAGAAAGAGAGATCATATCTCTCCGGTTCTGGCCTCCCTTCATTGGCTTCCCATAGAGTTTAGAATTAAGTTTAAAATCCTTCTTCTTACTTACAAAGCTCTAAACAATCAGGCTCCTTTTTATTTAAAAGATCTGATACTACCGTATCATCCTAACAGAGCACTACGGTCCCAAAATGCAGGATTACTTGTAATACCTAGAATCTCCAAAAGTACAATGGGTGGCAGAGCCTTCAGTTATCAAGCTCCTCTCCTGTGGAATCAGCTGCCAATCTGGATTCGGGAGTCAGACTCGATCTCTGTTTTTAAGAATAGGGCTAAAACCTACCTTTTTGATATAGCCTACAATTAGGGAGGGATCATGTGTTTCTGAACCCTCCCTTAGTTATGCTGCTAATAGGTTTAGTCAGCCGGGGGACCTCCAGTAATGCACTGGGCCTCACTCCTTTCCTCACTCTCTATGAAATATTTTTTTTTTTTTTTTTTTGCTGGTCATTAACATTTGTTTGTTCTCTCCCATAGATTGAGTCCCCATCGTGCTGTTTGCTCTCTACATGTCTGTTCTTTTCTTCTTCTCTATCCCCTCACCCCCTAGCCAGTCGCAGCAGATGACTGCCCCTCCCTGAGCCTGGTTCTGCTGGAGGTTTCTTCCTGTTAAAAGGGAGTTTTTCCTCTCCACCGTCGCCAAGTGCTTGCTCACAGGGGATCGCCTGATTGCTGGGGTCTTTCTGCAACTGTGGGGGTCCCCCCTACAGTTGATAGTGCAATGAGATGACTGTTGTTGTGAAATGGCGCTATATAAATAAAGTTGAATTGAATTGAACTTTCAGGCCTTGTTGGAAATGGTACAAGGAAGAACTGATTAAATTTTGGGGATGATCCGCAACACCGTCTGGATACAGGAATTTTTTAAAGCCTTTTTTTTTTTTTTTTCAACACTGTGACATACGGCCATTTTCAACATGTGCGCAGGCGCAATGGAGGGCGCTGGTCGTCGTGTCTCACCAACACAAACTCCGCGTTCTTCAACGTTTTAGGCACAAAACCACGCGGAAAACATTGGTGGGCTGGGCCCGCCAGCGTGCCTGTGTTTGCGTGCAGCTGCAAAACCTGACACCGGCACCTGTCCGCCGCCGGATTATTTGACAGAAATTCCCCGCCCAGCCATAGGCGCTGCGCATTTGGCAGAAAAGACGGCCAGCTGTCCGCCGCCGGATTATTTGCCAGAAATTCCCCGGGCAGCCATAGGCGCTGCGCAAAAACGAGCTCTCTGCTGGGGAAGATTGTAAATCCTCTTTTGCCGCGGAGCGCAACTCCAATAATATAAAACCCACGGCAACCTGTCTACCCAATTTGCACCCGTCAGTGAAGCCCTGAGTGCTGCTTTCAGTGGAGGAGATGGACACAACAGCAACACTTCAGTTTATTACCTCCGCCAAGGAGGTAATGCTTTTACTACTGAACCACTAATCCCATCACTATCACATTGATTGTCATTGATTAATTGTCTATGTTTATTGCACTGTCCCTGTCAAAGAAACAAATAAACACTGTGAATCAAATTGCTAGTCATATGTTTTCATGGTCAAGGAATCTGAAAACCTACACACAAACACTGTATCAGAATCAGATTTATTGCCATTGTTCATGTAGTACACAAACTAGGATTTTGTCTCGGTGCAATGCTGCAACGTTAAACATGATAAAAATAAAAGAAATTAAAAAACTATACATGCAATAAAATGTAGAATATGAATGAGTATTACCAGACAAAGCAATTTTTAAATATATTAGCAAGCAGCAGATATTGTGGAGTACCACATAGTGCAGTCGATAATGCAAAAAGAAAACAGTGATGAATGACATGAGTCTGGTTGAGCTGCTGTACATAGTGCACGAGAGTCTAATAAGTCACTTAGTGTTCAGCAGTCTGATGGCAGAGGGGAAGAAGCTCTTCATATGACGGGAGGTTTTAGTCTGAATGGACCGAAGTCTTCTGAGGGGAGGGGGAAAACGGTACGTGACCAGGGTGTGAAGGATCGGCTATGATCCGGCCTGCACGCCTCCGGGTCCTGGAGATGTACAGGTCCTGGAGGGATGGGAGCTTGCAGCCGATCACCTTCTCAGCAGCGCGCACGACGCGCTGCAGCCTTAGTCTGTCAAGGGGGGGGAATGTGGGGGGGGGGGAACTGTGGCGCTTGGTGGAGGTCTGCACTCTCTGAGTGCTTTTCTAGTTTAGTAGTTGGTCAAAGTGGTCTGCAAATCTGTCCAGGATCTTGTCTTTCTCCTGCAAAACCGTTTCACCATCCATAGCCTTTAGTTGGATCAATCCTCTTGGTTTAGGGCCGTAGATTTCTCTCAAACCTGTGAAGAATGTTTTCATGTCCTTCCTGTCTGTTGCAGTTTGAAGTTCGTCCGCTTTTTCATCCCAGCAGTTGGACTTCATCTCTCTGGTGTACTTCTGTAGCTCACTCTGAGCCTTTGAGTATTTCTTGTTCTTCGACCTTGTGTTACACTAGGTTTTCCTGCCTAGCTGTATTCCTCGCTTCTAGTAGTTTCTTCAGGTGTTCATCATGCTCATCAAACCAATCTTGATGTTTCCTCTCAGGGTGGCCTAATACATCACTCGCAGCCTAATACACTGTAGCCTTCAGTGTTGCCCATTTCTCTTCCATTTCATTCTCTGAGTTGTTGCTGTCTCAGTCTTTCAAGTTTTCACCCATTCCCTGTGTAAGTTCTTCCTGCTCCTTTTGGCCTTTCAGTGCACTACTGTTTAGCTTCCGTGGTGCTTCGCACCAGTCCTGCAGTGCTGTTTGTCTGCAAATCCTTAATCTAGATCTCAGCATAATATGATCAGTACCACAGTCCATGCCTCTCATTGCTCTGGTGTCCAATACATACCTTACGCATCTCTGCCTGACTATGATGTAGTCTAATAAGTGCCAGTGCTTGAATCTTGGGTGCATCCATGTCTTCTTGTGTGTGTCCTTGTGCTTAAATAGAGTGTTGGTGATCACAAGGTTGTACTCTGAATATAGTGCAAGTAGAGTTCTCCATTAACATTGCACTTGCCTACTCCATGACTGTCTAGCACTCCTTTCCATTTCTCAGTGTCTGAACAAACTCTGGCATTAAAATCTCCAACGATTATCAGCCTGTCATCAGTCGGTACATGCCTGATAGTCTCACGTAAATCACTGTAGAACTCTTCCTTCACCCCCTCTGTGTTGGTCATTGTTGGGGCATATACACTGATGAGTGTGGCATACATCTTCCGCTGTAGTGGAGTCTCAGTCATTATCCTGTTGTTGATTGGAACCGGTTCCTCATCAAGCATTGCAGCCATCTCCATTCTAACTGCAAAGCCAACTCCTGCTTCTCTCCTTTCTTGAGTTGATCTCCCACTCCAAAAGAAGATGTATCCATGGTCTTCATAGCCGTCATATCCAGGTAATCTTGTTTCACTAAGGGCAGCTATGTCTACATTGTATCTGTTCATTTCCAGGGCCACAAGCGCAGTCTTTCTTTCTGGGCGTTGTGATGTTGTTCTGTCCAACATAGTGCGTACATTCCATTCTGCTACACAAGGCTGGTGTTTTCCTCTTCTTTTGTCTTCCTGCTGTGAATACTTGTATACATGTGATTTCTTTGTTGTTTTTTTATATTTTTAATAAATTTGCAAAAATCTAAAAAAAAAATTTTAAAAAATCACATTTTCATGGGGTATTGTCTGTAGAATTTTGAGAGAAAAAATATTTTAATCCCTTTTGGAAAAAGGTTGTAACTTAAAATGTGAAAGAAGTGAAGCGCTCTGAATACTTTCCAGATGCACTGTAGATCTCATTTACTTGGTTTCGCATTTGTTCCTGAATTTCTTTGGATCACAGCATGATGTCTAGCTTTTGAGGATCTTTTGGTCTACTTCACTTTGTCAGGCAGGTCCTATTTAAGTGATTTTTTTGATTGCGAACAGGTGTGGCCTTAATCAGTAATGGGTGTGGCTAGAGATACTGAACTCAGCTTTCCAAAGATGTGATAAACCACAGTTCATTTATGCTTTAACCGGGGGCGGGTGTCACTTATCACACATGGCCATGTAGGTTTGGATTTTTATTTTTTTTTTAACCCTTAATAATAAATACCTTCATTTAAAAACTGCATTTTGTGTTTACTTGTGTCATTTTTGTCTCATATTTAAATTAGTTTGATGATCTGAAACATTTAAGTGTGACAAGCATACAAACGCCTGGACGCCTCCCACTTGAGGCGTTTCAGGCACGTCCCACTGCGAGGAGACCCCGGGGCAGACCCAGGACTCGGTGGAGAGACTATGTCTCTCAGCTGGTCTGAGAATGCCTTGGTATCCTCTCTGAAGAGCTGGAGCAGGTGGCTGGGGAAAGGGAAGTCTGGGCTTCTCTGCTTGAACTGCTGCTTCCGCGGCCCGGACCGCCAGAAAAGCGGTAGAAGATGGATGGATGAAACATACAAAACCAATGAGGAATCGGGAAGGGCACAAACACTTTTCAATCCACTGTATTTAAATGGCACATACTAATAATCTGGTCAGTTTACTAAAGCTGAGCGAATCGCTCATTGAAATTAATAAGTGTCTACTTCACTTTGCTAGGCAGGTCCAATTTCAGTGATTTCTTGATTGAGAACAGGTGTGGCAGTAATCAGGCCTGGGTGTGGCCAGAGAAATTTAACTCAGCTTTCCAACGATGTGATAAACCACAGTTAATTTATCTTTGGGGATCAGAGCCATGAAGGTTTGGGGATTTTTTTTTTTTTACCCTTGATAATAAACACCTTCATTTAAAAACTGTATTTTGTGTTTACTTGTGTTATCTTTGTCTAATATTTAAATTTGTTTGGTGATCTGAAACATTGAAGTGTGACAAACATACAAAAAAAATGAGAAATAAGGAAGGGGACAAACACTTCTTCACACCACTGTATATATCTACATCTATATCTATAAATGTATAAAAATATGACAACTAAAAGCTGACTCGGAGGTTTTGGCTCCGTTTCTGCTTTCAAAAGACTTTTCTTCTCCACCGCTTGCTGCCCCCAGATGAAAATCCACAGAATAGCTATGTGGGACTAGAATGTTCTGAATGAGGCTTTAGGAAATTATGAATCACTTTATAAATCCCTGGATTGAAAATGCACTTGTATATGTCCAGACTGGATCCTGGGGTCCACTTGGGGTGCTCACTTGGTCAGGGATCCACTTGACCTGAATCCCTGCCATCACTTGAGTTAGAACCATTTTAAACTATAATTTTATAGTTCTAGTTCTCTTTATAGCGCTTGGTGTGAACGGCTCTTAACCTCTCCCCAAAAAGGAAAGAGCGTCCTGTAAGTTACTGCAGATCTTCTGGACCAAAATCCTCCCAAAGTCTCTTTTCTAGCGTGTCTGATCTCATTGTAGTTTCACATACCTGTTGCTGTTCGGAGCTTCATGACATCCAACAGTTTCTTCTGACTTTCCATCTTTTCTTTGCCTCTCTGTGTGTTTCTTTTTCAGCAGCAGTTTGTCTCTCGCTGATAACATGAACACACTGTTGCTTCACTAAAACGCTGATTCTGCTTCTTCCTCTTCTTCTGTTTTTTGGCGGGGGCACCCAACTTAAAGGCGCATTACCGCCATCCAGCGTTGGAGTGTGGACCAGACTTTATACCCCAATCACCCTCCAAAAAAAAAACAAACAAAAAAAACCCACTATATTCTATTAATTAGCCCCGTATCTTTAAAGTAAACCAACAACTTTCTTACCCCAACCCCCACCATCATGCTTAAGTTAGCATCACCCACCCCTAATTCTCTAATTCCCTCCACTAATCTGTCTCTCTCCTGGGTATACTTCTGGCAGTGGAGAATGACATGCTCCACACTTTCTTCCTCTCTCTCACAATAATCGCACATCCCTGTCGGGTGCTTACCTACCAGATGCAAAGTTTTGTTTAACCTAGTGTGTCCCATCCTTAGCCTAGATAAAATATTCTCTTCCTTTGTATTTCTTGTCCCCATCCTGCCCTTCACTCCAACCGCACTCTGGATAGCATACAAATGTCGCCCTGTTTCCCCTGTGTCCCACCTATGCTGCCACTCCTGCCTAATATACTCTTTAATCAGTGTTTTTGCCTCAGATTTACTCAATGAAATATCCCACACCTCCCAGTGCCCCAGAGCCTGTTTTGCCAATTTATCTGCAACCTCGTTTCCCTTAACCCCCCTGTGAGCTGGAACCCACATAAACACCACAGCCACCCCTTTGTTTCTGAGTCTATATAAAGTCTCATATATCTCATAGACCAAGTCCTGTCTGCTATCCTATCGGATGACCCTGATTTTATTGACAGCAAGGCTGCACTGGAATCCGAACAAAGAACAAAATCCTTGATCATCAGCTCCTCAATCCTCTGCAATGCAGTCACCAAAGCCAACAATTCGACTGTATATACAGACAGATGGGAAGATGTTCTTCTATTAACAGATATTTTTAAGGCAGGGATATGGAAAGCAAACCCAGTGCAGCCCGTTTCAGGATCCTTTGATCCATCCGTGAATACTGGGGTAAGGGAGTGATATATTGTTCCCAACCGATCCTCTACTAAAGCTGCAGCGTTTCCAAATTCTCTGCACCCTCGCATCTTTTCCAAAAAAAACAAATCAACTGACACTGGGTAGAAAAACCATGGAGGAGTGACTGGCAAAGGAACTGATGAGATATATGTTCTATCACATAACTTCATATCCCTGGCCACTCTCCCAGCGTAAAATGCAAAATTCTCCCCTTTACCTCTTTCCCCCTCCCAACAAGGCAACAACACTCTGACTGCAGGGTGTTTCTCTTGAGCGTGCCCCTGCAGATTGACCCAGTAGCTCATCATCATCTGCTTACGCCTGATACTTAATGGTATTTCCCCTATTTCCACCTGGAGGGCAGCAAAAGGAGTTGTTTTAAAAGCCCCACAGCAGATCCTCAGTGCTTGGGCCTGGATGACATCCAACTTGCTCAACGTGGTTTTGGAAGCAGATCCATATACAATACACCCATAATCCAATATAGACCTAATTAACGCAACATAAATGTTTCTCATAGCCGTTCTGCTAGCACCCCACTCAACCCCTATCAAACACCTCATCACATTCAGTACTTTTTTGCACCTAGCTGACATCTTCTGAATATGCTCCCTCCAAGTTAGATTAACATCAAACCAGATACCCAGAAACCTGAAAACTTTGACTTGTTCCAATTCCTGAGCGTACAATGTTAACTGGGCATCAGCTACCCTTTTCCTTGTGAACACTACCACCTTTGTTTTCTCAACAGAGAATTTAAATCCCCAGGAATATGACCACCCCTCCACTGCACTTATCGCTTCTTGTATTTTCCCTCTTATATACTTAAAATTACTCCCTCTTTTCCATAATGCCCCATCATCAGCAAATAAAGAACGGCCAATGTCATTGTTCACAACAGAAAAAACATCATTTATCATAATAGAAAAAAGTACTGGGCTTATAACACTACCCTGGGGGGTGCCATTTTCCACCAAGTACCTATCTGACATGGCTCTGCCCACTCTAACTTGAATGTGCCTATTAAACAAAAAATCCTTTATCCAGTTAAATGTTCTCCCAGATATTCCGATCATACTTAGCTTTATCATTAGCCCCTCCTTCCACAACATGTCATACGCTTTTTCCACGTCACAGAATACCGCAATTACCGACTCTTTGTTTACCTGAGCCTTTCGTACCTCTGTCTCCAAACACACAACAGGATCCATAGTTCCCCTTCCTTTTCTAAATCCACTCTGATGTGGTGACAAAATTCCCCTACTTTCAAGATAGAAAGCAATCCTATCTGTGATCATTCTTGTGGGCTATATTAATCATATATTCCATAACCTATATATGTTGAAGCATGTGGGAATGTTTGGTGATTACATATGTAAGGTGACTTCACACCTCAGAAAGGACAAAGACTCTCACCCGCCAGTGTAAGAACAAAGACTTTCCCAGACACTGCGGTGGAGACCGGAAGAGCTGCCCTCACCCCCCAGGGCCATGAGGAGGAGTACGAAGACAATGGGGGAGATTAAGATAATGAGGGATGTCAGCCTTTGATATGCATGTCTTTTGTTATGTGTAAGTATAAGTTGATAGAGCCGAAACTGTTCGGTCTCTTTTTTCCTTCTTCTGCTGCTGCTGCACTAGGATGAGACTTGTTAGAGGAGCTGATAATAAACTTTGATTTATGAATCACATCACCTCGTTATTTCAAGCTCCTCTACAATTCTCTCCATTATTTTTCCCAAATGCGATGTTAGAGCTATAGGCCTGTAACTCGCTGGGTCTGAGGGATCCTTTCCAGGTTTCCTTATAGGAACAATCACAGCTTCTTTCCATGCAGTTGGAAGCTTTCCCTTTTCCCACACTTTGTTGTAGACTTCCAATAGTTTCCTCCTTGCCAAAGTCCCTAAGTGTTTCACCATGATGTAACAGATACTGTCTTTCCCAGGGGATGTTAATCCTGATTTGTTTACCGCTCTTTCCATTTCATCTAGAGTGAAAAGAGAATCCAACGGGCTACTAAAATCACACCTTTCCTCCAAAACCCCAGGGTGTGCTAAACTCGTCCTACTTCTTCCTCTTTTACCCTCTTCAGTCAAATTACCTGAGCTATGAATTTGAGTCAGGCTCTTTGCTATCATTGTTGCTTTCTCCCCATCAGTTATTGCAATCTCTCCCCCACTTTTTAATATTGGGTACTGCCATTCCCTCCTGACTCCCCTCATAGCCTTGATCATACTCCATACATCTCCCATGGCTGTTGATCTACCTACAGTGCTACAGTATCTCTGCCAGCTTTCCCTCTTGGCCCTCCGGATAGTTTTCCTGGCTTTTGCCAGTGCTCTCTTATAATTAATCAAGTTTTACCAATTATGAGTTCTCCTTAGGACCTTAAGTATCTTATTCCTCTCTTTAATAGCTCTAGTGCACTCCTCTGTCCACCAAGGCACTGCTTTCTTTAATCTTTTCCCTTTACTTTTAAAAATTGACTGATTGGCTGCTTCCAGAAAAATAGTTTTAATACTTTCCTCCATGCTTTCAATGTCTTCACTGACCTCTACTAGGGGAAGGTCTCTCTCACAAATAAACTTAAATAATTTCCAATTAGCAGTGCTAAAAACCCACCTCCCTTCCCTGTGACCACTTACCCTATTCACTGAAATGAAAAGATTACAATATACTGGAAAATGATCACTTCCCACTGAAGACTCCTCCAAAACCTCCCACTCACACACACTTGCAATATTACTAGTCACCAATGTCAAGTCAAGAACTGAACCACTCCCCGTATGTACATCAATTCTAGTTGCTCTACCATTGTTCAAACATACTAGCTTCTTCTCTTCCAAGAGTTCTTCAATAATCTCACCATTAATGTCTGTATAATTTGCCCCCCATAACACATTATGGGCATTAAAGTCCCCACAAACTACCACCCTGCTCCCATCTATCCCCTCCATCTGAGATAACTGACTCAATGTCAGTCTCCTACAAGGATTGTACAAATTAACGACTACTAATTCCCCCTCTTTAGTCCAAATTTCAACTACCACGTATTCCAGCTCATCCCCTTTACCTATCTCTCTAAACTGAATTCCCTCCCTCACAAATGTTGCACACCCACCTCCCATTCCCTCCTTCCTATCATTCCGAATAGAAACATATCCCACTATTTTAAAATCCAGATTAGGTTTCAACCACGTCTCCTGAACACAAATGACATCTGGTTTGTCTGAAAGTTCCTCAATATATCTTTTGAATTCCTGTCCATTTGCCACCAAACTTCTTGCATTCCATTGAATCAATATGACCATCCTCACAATTCCTTTCCAGTCGATGCTTGATCCTGACTTGTCTGGCTACTGAGCCCACTCCTCACCTCCTCCCAAGTTAAACCACTGAAACCAAGATGATTAGCTGCTGCCTTCACTATTATTTGAATTCTTTCAGTTTTAGACTTTACTTCCATTGTGGCATTCACAACTCCTGCTATAAAGATAACCAGTCTCTTCAGATCAACCTGAATTTCCCCATTCCGTACCAGCTCTCTTTCCCCTACAGGCAGCCTCCCCCCAGTCCTTTGCCCATTCCCTCCTCCCTGGTCCATCCTTTTCACTGCTTCAGCATAAGAAACTTTACTCTGTACTCTGACTCGCTGAATTTCCCTCTCTCTCATCATTCTTTCACAGCCTCCATAGGCCACACTATGAGTCCCGCCACAGTTACAACACTTTGGCGTTTCTTGCTCACATTCTCCATACTGGTGGTTGCCCCCACACCTTGCATACCTTTTCCTCCATCTACAAGTGTTAGCTATGTGTCCAAACCTTTGGCAATTATAGCACCGAATTGGATTAGGGACAAATTCTCTTACCCCATACCTCAAAAAGCCCAAACTTACACTTTTGGGGAGCACTTCTCCTTCATACTCAACCACCACGCCCTCAGTGTCTCTCCTCTGTCCTTCCCGGGTGGCCTGTAGCCTACGAGCTGCCTTTACTACCCCCCCTTTTAAATTAGCTTTAATTTCTTCCATTGTCATTCCTATTGGCACCCCCCAAATTACACCCTTGTTCCACTTTGATCCGTTATCAATAATGCTTGTATTTTTCACTTTAAATCACCCAACCTCCCTCATTTTGTCAGCTCTTTCCCTTTGCTCCTCATTCCTGCACACAATCAGTAGATTTCCATCTCTCAATACCTTTGCCACGTGTATATCTCCTACCTGATTTTTCAGTATTGTTGTTAATTTAATTGGACTCATTGTGGATATCCCCTTTTTGTCCTCAAACCTTACAATAATTTTTAACTCGGCTCCTTCCTGCCCTCCTCCCTCCGCACCACCACCACTTCCACTACTTCTAGCCTTCTTTGCATTATTACCGGGAAAGTTATTCTCCCTTTTCTCTTTCCCTTTCCCGCTTCCCTGCCCAGTATCCATACTATCTTCACTGTCCCACAAATCAGAATCTCCCCAGTCTGGCCCATTCACAACGCTGCTGCGCCAACCCGCCACACCTGTCTTTACCCTGCTCCTCCTCTCCATTTTCCCATGCCCGCAGACTCCAGTCCCATCACCCAACCTCCTTGCCAAACCGACCGACAAACTTCTCTGGCTCTCTCTCGGAGATCTAACCATCCGATGCTTCCTTTCGTTTGATGAGGTTCAAAGTCCAGACAATACCAATGAAACAAGTTAGTAGATTTAACTGACGCCGCTCTCCTCTGCTGAACTTGGAACTTCTGAAATTCCAAAGTGCGTCACCTCAACCGCCTGTGAGTGTTGTTTGTTTGCTTCCCTCAAGATCTAAAACGCTGATCTGACTCCCTGCATGATTTAAAGCGAACCACGGTAGCTTCCGGTCACGTGATCGGATGTTTAGAAAACTTATTATTAACAGCACGCTCTATTTTTCTGTGATAAGTTTATGTCGACGTGATAAACACAGCGTTAACTGATTCCAGAAAAAACATATAAAAAAACTACTTTTTTTTTTTTGTGAGTGGACGCGAAGTCACTAATGTGACGTCATTTTGACGTATGTGTTCCTCAACTCAAATGGCACTGTATATGACACCATTCGAAGCAAGTGGTTGCCAAAGTTGGCCGGCTGGCTGGCACAGCTATTGACGCTGCCCAGGACACAGTCCAAGGATGGATAATTTGTTCACACATAGGGAGTTGTTCAGAACTCCTTATAAGAACTCCTGATACAAAGATATACAGTGGTGATATTGAGTGAAGTACGTGGCGGTAATGCACCTGTAAGCTTGTTGCCAACCGCCAATCAAATCTAAAAGAAGAAGAGCTCAAATGGCCACGGGACTGATGGAGCTTTGAGGTCTGTACCGGGACTTGCTGGTAAAACTGTTAAAAAGACTTTTGTTGGTCACCAACAAATGTGAGGAATATTTGTGAGACGACAACTAAGTTGACCCGGAGAAGGTTCTGGTTCCGTTTCTGCTTTCAAAGAGAATTTAAAAGGACGGTGAACCAAGATAAAACCAGCTAGCTTAAAGCTTAGCCACTCTTGTTTTGAACACTGCGTCATCTGTCCAGTTGTGCGTTTAAAAGGTTTTGTATATTGGCTCTGTGGTAGGAGCACATGATTTTGGGTGCAAGTTTGCTGTGAATGCGAGCATCTGTCTCTAGGGTGGCTGTGTCTCAGTTCAGGTGGTGCAGCCTTGTAGACTGTGGCCCTCGAGGTCAGTGTTGTGTTGTAGTTTGGGGTCCTTATTTGTGAGGCACGGGTGCTGATTCCATTATTCCGGTTCTGCCATCACCCAGGGTATAAGAGAGCAGTGAGCAGGAGCGGCGGTCTCTTGGCCACCTCTCTGCCTGGCTGGTACACTATTGTATTGTGGAAGGTTTCCTAATAAACCTGTGTTCAGCTCCACACATGGCCTCATCCTTGGCTCCTTCCACCGACATAACATTTGGTGAAGACGATAAAAGGCATGGACGCGTGTGTGACATCCATCCGGCCATTTCTGGAGCTTCCCGGTGAGCCGCCCGTCCTTTGAGTGAGATGGTTCGCCGTGTTTCAGACGTACTTGGTACAGCTGGACCTTGAGGACTGGAGAAATTGAGAGCACGTGCACTGTTGGTTCATAATTTCTGAATGTAAGGACAGCGTATTTTGAGTACTTTGGGTGAATGTGATAGCTTTAAGGAAGTAGTGGAGCTATTGGCGCAACATTTTCATGGCCCGGAAAACGTCATCGTCCGCAGGATTCTGTTTCGACAGCAGGTCGGTGAGTCGGTGCAGCGGTTTGTGGCAGACCTGCGTCAACTGGCCAGGAACTGTCAGTTTGGAGCACTGGAAGAAGAGATGGTTCGCAACCAGCTGGTAGAACATACTATCTGACCTGCTACAAGGTCGAAGCTACTTACGTTCTCGGGAGAACTGATGTTTTCCATGGCTATGGATTTAGCTCAACAGTTGGAGGCGGCAGGCAAGCTATCACGGGAGCTCAGTGAGATTGTGTTACACTGACAGTCTGTTCCACAATCGACGGCTCAGGCAGTGGACCCAGAAAGCAACAACAGTGTGGAGGGTGATAGAGGCTACGCTAATGCTGTAAAGATGAGAACCACCTCGGGAACGCCCATGTGTTTTGGTTGTGGGTCCACGAAACACCACTATAAGGCCAGGGAGTGTCCGGCGAGAGGGAAACGCTGCGGCAAGTGCGGACTGTTGCATCATTTCGCCAGGGCATGCCACAAGTTTGAGCGAGGGAGTCCAAAGCACAAGGAAGATTCTCCCGCTCCCATGGTGATTCACACTGTGTCCCCAAGTACCAACGGATGCTCCTACTGTATGGTGGAGCTGGACGGGGTAACAGTACCATTGCTGATTGACACGGGAGTGGTGGGCTCTGTGTTAGATTGGGCAACCGTGAGGAAATTTTTCCCACATTATAGGATTGGAAGTGATCGGGCGCTGCTCTGTGGTTATGGTGGAGGGAGACTGGCCATGGTGGGAACAGTGAGACTGACGGCTCGCTACAAGTCGGCGGAGGTTTGTAACCTTAAGTTCACTGTGACTGCCTGTGGAGAGAACATTATGGGATGTGATTTGTTTTATGGCCTGGGCTTCGCCATCACGAGCGGTACCGGAGAGGAGTGATCGGGCTGCGGTTTGTGGGACCGGCCGATCCCAACAGCTGTGGATGGAGCTGTGTGGGACGAGAACTTGCCTGGTACCCTGTAGAGTGAGGGGGACCTCCGCCACACAGGGCCATCGCAGGAGGGTTCCTATGCTAGAGCCCAAGTAGCCCTAGATAAGGGAACTGGACGGTATGGCAGGACGCCTTTGATGGTGGGTGGCGCCGAGTGGCTGGCTCCATTTGTTCCCGGCTGTTGGTTGGAAGGGACCGGTGGACATGGAGTCACAATGGCAAGGGCGGCAGCAGAAATGAGGACAGGGCAGGACCGGCTTGCACAGTAGAACAATGTGCCAAACAGAAACACTGTAAGCCGAGTAGGGCTCCTCTGGGGGGTTGCAGATGTGGTCCGGGCCCAGGAGGTTACACAGTCGCGGAGGATTCAGGCCAAGCATCGGATGGAAGAACACCAGGGGCGGCTGCAGGTGGTGGCAGTATGGGAGGGTGCCTATCTCCAGCTATCAGATGGCCCATGGAGGCATCCGAATGAGCTGTGGCGTGCCCGGGAGGAGATTGGTGGGCTTGATCCTGAACAAGGGATGTCCCTGAGGGTGGTGAAGAGGAGGCGCACTGGTGTCGGATCAGCCAGCGGTGACACGGTGGGTGGTCCTTCACCTAGGGCAGACTGATGGTTGGACGCTTTGCTGAAGACAGAGAAGGGGGACCAGGGATATGTTTTCATGTTTGATTTTTGTCAAAGTTGTAAAAAAACAAAAACAAAACAAAACTCAAATTTGTTGTTTGGTTATGTTTAAGGGGGTATTTCTTACATGTATTGTTTAGACTAAGGCACGGTGGTATTTTGTGTTATGTGGTTTGTTGTGGTATATAAGCAGCAGAATAATCCACTTCGCCATGAAGGGTGAGAAGGCAGTCTACCCGTCTCCCTCTAATATAGTTTTTTAGGTATGACTGTGTTAGGCCATTTTTGTTATGTTACTGTCCTTAGGGTGTGTTTCAGGTTCCAAATTGGGGGAGGGGGTTCGAATTGTGTGTGTGGCCTTACGGCTTTTCTGTGTGGGGGTGTGTGTTGTGTTGTAGTTTGGGGTCCTTATTTGTTAGACACAGGTGGTGGATCCACCTTTCCGGTTCCGTCACCACCAGGGTATAAGAGAGAATTGAAAGACAGTTTTTTAAACTTTTCTCCTCGGCTTTCTCAGGTAAAAATATTTCTTGGATCCGCGCGGTTGTCTTTATTGTTATTTTTTACCCAAAATGGGGCAGAAGGACCAGGAGCTCGTCAGCTGAATCAGGATGTTGGATTTATTTACCCACGGATTCCTACCATGGACATGAAACACACATCAAGTTTTCAAGGCAGGGACAACTTTTTCAGGTGAGTGGCAACTTCTTTTGTCTGCATCTCACCCAGACGGTGAATTCATGTCTTTTCATGTATTTACATTGAGTTATAATGTAATCGTGCTGTGTGAAAAATTCACCCATTTGGGTTTGATTCAATTCATTTCAGCTTTATTTATAAAGCACCATTTCACATCAACAGTCATCTCATAGCACTTTCAACTGTAGGGGAAACCCACACAGTTGCAGAAAAACCCCAGCAATCAGGGGTTTGATGTTCAGTCACCTTTACAGTAAACGCCACTTTGTCTTCTCACTGTGTGTTGCTGTGGTTACACAAATGCCGAGGGGCACATCTGCCCTTTGGTCCGCTGGATACTCCGTTTGCAATCACATGGCAAGCAAAGCGCACCAGACTGCATTTGCAAGTGAACCGAGACCCCCCGTTTTCAGGGGGACCAGACTTCGCTTGTTTGGTGCTGCACCAGAGTTCCAGGCGCATTCAGATGGCACCAAACAAACCAAACTATCCATGGGATACACCCTTTGGGCCTTTAGTTCGGACCAAACAGTGGCTGTGTGAATGTGCCCTAAGTGTCATGGCACTTTCAGCGGGGGGGTGTCAGCACAACCATACTTCAATTATATTGTATTGACTGTGTTTTGTTTACGAAAGAGTACTACAGATGCAATGTTTGCTCTAAGAGTGCTGATGGAGGAGTTTAGAGAAGGTCAGAAGGAGTTGCACAGTATCTTTGTGGATCTAGAGAAAGCCTATGATAGGGTGCCAAGAGAGGAAGTGTGGTACTGTATGAGAAAGTCAGTAGTGGCAGAGAAGTATGTGAGGGTGGTGCAAGACATGTATGAGGACAGCGAAACAGCGGTGAAGTGTGCTGTAGGAGTGACGGATGGATTCAAGGTGGGGGGTGGGATTACATCAGGGATCAGCTCCAAGCCCCTTCTTGTTTGCCATGGTGATGGACAGGCTGACAGATGAGGTCAGGCAGGAGTCTCCATTTGTCATGATGTTTGCAGATGACATTGTGATCTCTAGTGAGAGTAGGGAGTAGGTGGAAGAGAACATGGAGAGGTGGCGGTATGCTCTGGAGAAAAGAGGAATGAAAGTCAGTAAAAGCAAGACACAATACATGAGTGTGAATGAGAGGGAGGCAGGTGCAACAGTGAAGATGGAAGAAGTAGACGTAGTGAAAGTCGATGAGTTTAAATACCTGGGGTCAACCAGCCAAAGTAATGGAAAATGCACAAGAGATGTGAAGACAAGAGTGCAGGCAGGGTGGAGTGGGTAGAGTCGAGTGTCAGGGGTGATTTGTGACAGACAGGTAGCAGCAAGAGTGAAAGGGAAGATTTACAAGACGGTAGTGAGACCTGCTATGATGTATGGTTTTGAGACAGTGGCACTCACAAAAAGACAGGCGGTGGATCTGGAGGTGGCAAAGATGAAGATGCTAAGATTTTCATTGGGAGTGACTCAGAGACACAGGATTAGAAATGAGTATATCAGAGGGACAGTTCAGGTTGAGCGGTTTGGAGACAAAGTAAGAGGCAAGGCTGAGATGGTTTGGACATGTGCAGAGCGGGGATAGTGGATATATTGGACAATGGATATTGAAGATGGAGCTGGAAGGTGTGATAATGGGATTTGGTACAATATGTGGCTTGATGACACAGCCGGCTCATGACGTCATCACACTGGCATGTATATGGGAGAGCCCGCCATTACAGGGCACTCTTGCCCAGGCGACTCAGTACTGTGTAGTGTATGTGATGCCGTGTACATAGTTCTGCAATAAAGCCAGTTCAAGTGCAGCATCCTCGTCCATTTCTTTTATGCCAGGTTTGTGGACATAACATTTGGCGACTGAGGATTATCCATTGACGCGTGTGTAACACCACTGCGAGCTTTCCTTGAGCTCCCGGGGAACTGCTAGTTCCATGGCCATGTTGGCTGGAGGTGTTCAAGGTTTATGTTACAGTGTTGGACCTGGGAAAATTGGATAAGATGAGGATGCGAGCGCTGCTTGTCCAAAACCTGGGCATGGAGGGCCAGAGGATTCTTCGCACGCTTGGCGTGACGGACTCATATGAGGAGGTTGTGGAGCTAATCACTAAGCATTTTGCTGCACCGGACAGCGTGACGGTAGGACAGATTCGCTTTTGCCAGAGACAACAGAGAATCAGTGAGCCAAATAAGCAGTTCGTCACTGAACTGAGACAGCCAGCTAGTGTGTGCCGTTTTGGGCCGCTGGAGGACGAAATGGTGCGGGACCAGATGGCCGAACACACATGTAATGCTGTGCTAAAAGCTAGGTTGCTAACAGCGCCAAACGACCTGACGCTAGCTAGAGCAGTTAAACTAGCTCTTCAGCTAGAAGCAGCAGACAAGTTAGCCAAGGAGCTAAATAGGTGCCAGACACAGCGGCTACCTGGACAGTCAACGCTAGCTAGCGTGGTGGACACAGAGGATAAAGGATACATGGAAGAAGAGTACAAGGTGTATGCAGTGAGCCAAAGGTCCACTCCGACCCACAGCCCCCGTCTGCGGGGGTTGTTGGTCCCCAACGCATCAGGACAGAGCCCAAGTTTTCCCGGCAAGAGGAATACTGTGAAACAGGTGTGGACACATGGACCATTTTGCCAGGGTATGCTGGTCGCTAGCACCGTTGGGCCCGCCAAGTGAGCCAGCCCACCCACCAACAACGATCATCCACTCGGTAAGCCCCGATGTCAGCAGTCACTCATATTGCACAGTTGAATTGGACAGAGTGGTCATACCACTCCTGTTTGACACGGCGGCGGTGCAGTCGATGTTAAACTGGGCCACGGTGAAAAAGTTTTTCCCTAACCATAATAATAACCAAAATAGCAGGTGCCGCTGAGGATCGTGGCAAAGCTGGGGCGGGGCTGCTGCAGGGCCCCTCCAATGGAACCGCCTTTGCCATGGGAGACTGAAAAGGAAATAAAAGGACTGTTAGGAGCACGGCTGGGAAAAGGCAAGTGGAAAAATACTCCACTTAACCGTGCCGGGTTCAGCGGCAGTCTAGCCACAGACCCTAGTTCCAGGTTTGTTTGAAGTTATAATAAAAGAGAAAAAAAATATGTGTTGAATGTTAACAATGTGGACTGATATGGGGTTTCTAATATACCAGATTGGGGAGGGTTTGAATTAGGTGTGTTTTCTATTTTGCAAAGGGGGGAGAACGTGATAATGGGATTTGGTACAATATGTGGCATGATGACGCAGCCGGCTGCTGACGTCATCACATGGGAGAGCCCACCATTACAGGGCGCTCTTGCCCAGGCGACTCAGTACTGTGTAGTGAATGTGATGCCGTGTACATAGTTGTGCAATAAAGCCAGTTCCAGTGCAGCATCCTGGTCCGTCTCTTTTATGGCAGGTTTGCGGACATAAGACCAGGCAGGAGGAAAAGAGGAAAACCACAGAGAAGATTGATGGATGTAGTGAAGGAGGACATGGAGAGGGTTGGTGTTACAGAGGAAGATGCAAGGGATGGGGTGAGATGGAGGCAGATGATCAGCTGTGGCGACCCTTAAAGGGAGCAGCCAGAAGAAGAAGAAGAAGGTTAACAGCACGTTCTATCCACCTTATTCCAGGGGGTGCTGATGTAGAAACGATTATGGGTGGAATTTCTGGTTTCGGCTGAAGTAGTGTTAAATCAGTCAGCAAGAGTGGAGAAGCAGGGACATTTAAAATAGCGTTTTTAAAAGTTTTTCAAATTCATTTTAATGTTTAGTTCACATATGTGTTTTGCACTCAAGTAGCAGCTAATTTCAGCACTTGTAGTTTTTGTATTTTTTGAATATTTTGGCGTAGTTCTGGTACTTGTTGCTGGTGTTCGTGGTTGTGCCATAGACTGCATAAATGGAGGCTTCTCACCCGAAATGCGTAGATGATGCACTGAAAATGAAAATTAACTGTTGGTGTGATCGGTGGGACAGACACAGGACAGACACAAGAGCACACCAGGTATGTTTTCACTTATATGAATGTCACAGATCTGACGTGTATGTGTTATATATGTCACCAGAATGAAGGCTGCATGAAGTAAAATAATAAATAAAAAATAGTAACAGTTTGATTCCTAAGGCTTAACGATTTAAGAAAGATAAATAGTTTTTTGGGGTTTCTTTGCATTTGTTGCATTGCCTTGGAATGATATGGACTGGCAGCTTCAGCATTAATTAATTTTTAAATGATCACAAAATATAGATCAATAAAATTTTGAACAATTGTCAGGAAAGGTCTGTACGTGTTAAGTTAATTAACAAGCATTCAGGGCATGACAGCAGCATGAGCTTTTTAATTTTGGGGTCAAACGAACAGCTGCAGCTGTCTGTTTTACCCCGACATTAAAACACCCAAGCATGGTGTTGTGGTTCTTTGTGGCTCTGACTAGATTCTACATCTGCTCTGAGGTAAATCTGGTTATATCCATCATCTTTTAACAAAATGCATCCAACTTTATTGCGGTGGAAAATTTTTTATATATCTCAGAGCTTTTATTTGTTTACAGCATTAGCATCTTAGCAGCGGCGCTAACTAACTGATCTACTGTCTACAGGCCACTTTTTAAGGTCGTCTTCTCATCCCTCGATAGTGGTGGGAAGTGGTCTGATTATATTACTGTTTTTGAGGTGCAAAAGACCACGTTCTTGCATTTTTGATGCTGAAGTCATCGTTTTTTAACAAGGAAAAGTGTCCCATTTCAGTGACAACTACACGATCTAAACTAGTACCGGAAGTTGCACCCATAATTCACGCAAGGCATCATGGGGGCTAGGAATAACGTGGATTTTTCTGTGATAGGTTTATGTTGACCTCACAACACAGTGTAAAATGGTTCCAGAAAAACATGTAAAACAATAAAGTTTTTTTTTTTTTGGTTTAGGCAGTGATGCTCCATCACTGCTGTGACGTCATTTTGACGTAAACAAAGTCAAAGTCAAAGTGCCTTTATTGTCATTCCATTGCTAATAATGCAACAAAATTGAGATACCGCTCCCTAAAAACAAACTATCGCACTCACAGTTCACTCATGCATTTAACATTCTTAATAATTAAATTAAATTAAAAAAATTAAAAAAATTAAAATTAAATTAAAATTAAATCACCCTTTATTGTCATTCAACTGTACAACCAATCATGTACAGTAGAACGAGATTGTGTTTTACCTATCTACTGTGTTAATCACACACACCCCAAGTGTAGAATCAGAGGGCTGCTGCCATGCAAGGCGCCGCCACAAATTTCCCTCCTCCATTCCATTATTGCTGAGCACCAAGCAGGATGGCAGGAAGTTCCACTTTTATATGGTCTTCGGCATGACCCGGCCGGGATTTGAACCCCTGCCTCCCGGGTGTGGGGCGGATGCTCTACCAACTGAGCCACCACTCCGGTAAAAAATTACAACAATAAATAATGCTTGAAACAATATTACCTAAAAGTTTAATACAATATGTACATAGCAATAATGAAAACATACTGAGCGATAAATATATAAGACCAGCTTATACACACAGGGTTATTGCCACAAAATAACATAAAATAATATCAGCACTCTGTACGTGTTCCATAAATCCGTTCAAAATACGTACTGCTGCTGGGGAAAAAACTATGATTAAACCTGGTAGTCCGGGTTTTATGGGATCTGTACCGCTTTCCTGAGGGGAGCAAGTGAAAGAAATCATGGCCTGGATGAGTGCAGTCTATAATGATGGCAGTAGCTCTGTTGAGGTACCGAGACCTGGAAATCTCTTCCAGAGAAGGGAGAGAACAGCCAGTGATTTTTTGGGCAGTCTCGATCACTCTCTGGAAGGCTTTGCGGTCTGCGGCTGAACAGCCCTCATACCAAACAGTGATGCCATATGACAAAATGCTCTCAATAGCAGAGCGATAAAATAAAACCAGCAACTGTGCATTCAGGCCATTCTTCTTGAGGAGCCTCAGAAAGTGTAGACGTTGTTGAGCCTTTTTTATCATAGCTATGGTGTTAACTGTCCCGGTAAGGTTGTGAGAAATATGAACACCCAGAAACTTAAAAACCTCCACCCTCTCCACACGCTCCTTGCCTATATATAGAGGAGGTGGCTCACTGCTATGCTTCCTATCATCTCCTCCTGATATGAGCCCCACCACTGTTGTGTCATCTGCAAACTTCACTATAATGTTTGTGGGATGAACAGGTATGCAGTCATATGTGTACAATGAATACAAAGTGGGGCTCAACACACAGCCCTGTGGCGAGCCTGTGTTAAGCATGACTGTAGAGGAGGAATGGGGTCTGAGGCTAACAGTCTGTGTTCTGTTTGTTAGGAAGTCCTTAATCTAGCTGCAAGTGTGAGTAGGCAGACCAAGCTGAAGCAATTTGGTGATGAGAATGTTGGGAATTGAATTATAAATTGTATTAAATGCCGAGCTATAGTCCACAAACAACATTCTTACATAGCTCCCCTTGTCTTCTAAATGGCTGAATGCCGAGTGGAGAGCTATAGCAATAGCATCTTCAGTGGATCTGCTCCGCCTGTAGGCAAACTGGAACCGATCAAAGTCTGGGGGGAGACTAGGCAAAAGATGTTTCAATACCATTTACTCAAAGCACTTCAAAACAATGGGTGTTAATGCTACTGGTCGATAGTCCTTCAGACTGCTAATAATATGTTTTTTAGGCACAGGAATAATGACAGGAGATTTTAAACACTGTGGAACAACGGCTGCCTTGAGAGACAAGTTAAAAATGTCAGTCAAAACAGAGCATAGCTGATCTGCACATGCTCTGAGCACCTTTCCTGGCACTCCATCGGGACCAGTAGCCTTTCTCGGGTGAACTGCTCTCAGTGTCTGTCTCACCTCATGATCCTGCAGGGTAAGCACATCAGAGCTGGAATTCAATAACATCAGTGGGTCAAGGCGAGGTGTATTTGCCTCAAACTGTGTGAAAAAGCAGTTCAATTCTTCTGCCAGTGAGGCGCTGATGTCACTGGAAATGATGCTGCTGCCCTTATAGTTTGTGATATGGTGAAAGCCTTGCCATACTCGTCTTGAATCATTATCAGAAAAATGGTCCTCGACTTTCTTCTTATAGGTCTGTTGAGCCTCCTTATTGCCTTTCTTCAGATTAGCCCGGGCAGTGCTATACAGATCTGTATCCCCTGGCCTGAAGGCTGTATCACGGGCTCTGAGGAGTGCCTGGACTTCTTTTGTCATCCAAGGCTTCTGGTTAGAAAAAACCCTGATGCATTTTTCCACAGTCACCTGGTTGATACAGTAGGTGATGTAGCATAATACAGTCTGTGTGTACATTTCCAGATCCTCATTATTGAATAAATCCCATAGAGTGTTTGAAAAACAGTCCTGCAGCTGAGAAAGAGTTCCCTCAGGCCATGGTGTGATGTTCTTTATAGTAGGTCTAGCAGTTCTCCTGAGGGGGGTGTATGCTGGGCTGAGGAGCAATGATAGATGGTCTGACAGGCCAAGATGTGGACACAGCACAGCTCTGTAAGCATGCTTCAGGTTTGAATACACCCGATCAAGACAATTCTTTCCCCTAGTGGCACATTTCACATACTGTGTGAAATTAGGCAGCACAGTTCTCAAGCATGCTTGATTAAAATCACCAGCTATAATGTTAACACCCTCGGGATGGGCCTGCTGCTGTTTATTTATTACACTGTACAAATGACTGAGGGCCGCTTTAGTATTTGCATCAGGAGAAATATAGACCGCTGTTAGTCCACTGACAGTCAGCTCTCTTGGAAGTTATAAAGACTGACATAAAACTGACATTGTCTCTAGATCAGGAGAACAGTAAGTGTTAATAATACGACTGTGGTTAGTCCAAGTGTTGTGAAGAAAAATGCAGAGACCGCCCCCTCTCTTTTTACCGGATTCCGCTGTTCGGTCCATACGGTGAAGTGTGCACCCTGGTAGTTGCACTGCAGCATCGGTGATCAGTGGGTGGAGCCAGCTTTCCGTTAACAACAGCACACAGCAATCTCACAATTTTAATAGTTGCCAGCTGTAGCTCTAGATCATCCATCTTGTGGATGATGCTTTTGGCATTGGAGAGAAAAATGCTGGGTAACGGAGGTCTATGCGGCTGTTTCTTTAGCCTCGCTAGCAGGCCCGACCGGCATCCCCGCTTTTTTCTTTCTCTCCCTCCTCCAACTGCGTCATTTCCCAGGACCGACAACAATCCATGGTGATCCCGCTGGTCTACAGATAGCCTCCGGTATGTTTTGTTTGTTCTCAAAAACTGCTGTAACAGCAGACTTTTTTTGAAGTCCAGTATTTATCAGCTCAGTACGACTGTACACAAATCCAGCTTCACACAGTCCAATATCCAAAAACAGCATACATACAAACAAAAATAGGGAGCAAACAGCCGCTGCGCAGACGCACGCCGCCATCTTGCCATTTTTTCGTTCCTCAACTCATGTTGGTGACGAGAAAAGTGGAGCTTTGAGGCCTTAACTGAGACTTGCTGGTAAAACTGTTGAAAAGACTTTTGTTGGTCACCAACAAATGTGAGGAATATTTGTGAGACGACAACTAAGCTGACCCGGAGAAGTTTCTGGTTCCGTTTCTGCTTTCAAACAGGATTTAAAAGAACCGTGAACCAAAAAAACAGCTAGCTTACCTAGCTTAGCTGCCCTTGTGTTGAGGATTGTTTCATCTGTCCAGCTGTGTGTTTCAAAGGTTTTTGTATATTAGCTCTGTGGTACGAGCACATGATTTAGGGTGTGAGTTTGTGGCGAGCACGAGCATGTGTATCTCGGTGGCTGTGTCTCAGTTCACAGCCACGGTGGTGCAGCCTCATAGACCGCAGCCCAGGAGGTCAGAACACTCACAGGTCGGGTAGGCTGCATCTAAAAGCTGATTTATGGCTGCTTTGGTCGGACTCTCACTGGTGCCGTTTGCCTTGTTCCGTGCTTAAATGTCATGGTATCCTCGGCGGGGGTCAGCACCGATTGTACTGAGATTCTATTTTATTGTATTGATTGTATTTAGTTTATCAAGGTTCTCCCTGTTCTTGCCACGCACCAGTGTTGCCAGATGGGAAATGCTGAAGTATTATAACAGTGGCTTAAAATTATCGTATTTTGAGGAAAATTGTCATACACACCCAGTTTTCATTCTGACGTGGCTCAAAACCATCTGCTTCAGTAACACATTATCACAGATCGTGCATATTACAGCCTATAACGCAGTTTTTTCTTTAAATAATCTAACAGATCGGTTGGAAAAAAAGCACCTCCACCTGTGGGGAGTACAGGATGAACCCCTGGCCTGCACTGAACAGCCCAGAATATCAGTCATACTCTGTTTATACATTAGGAATAAATATCAATCAATCCGGCTAAACTGCTACTAAAATGCCTCTGCTAATTGAAGCAGAAACCTGTTTCACAGTTTTATTAAGGATGCTTTCACACCTACAGGCTTTAGTTCATTTCAGTCAAATTCGAGTTTGTTTTCTCCCTTAGTGCGGTTCCTTTTGTCTGGTGAGAACACGGTAATCACACCCAAGTGTGCACCAAAACAACTGTACCGAGACTCTGGATTTGAATCAAATGGTGAACTCTGGCGCAGTGCTGCAGGTGAGAAAGGGATCGCACTGAAACAGGACCAGCGGCAAATGGTGAAATATTTTATGTCACTGTACATACCTGATGGAGCTTTGAAAATATCTCTGGCTGAGCATGTCACGGTTCTGGAGGATTAATGAACGTTAACATGTGATTTCCCATCAGGAGCTGAGCTTCATTTTCAAATTGTACGATTTGCTGTAAGTAACATACGCACATATGTAATAAACAATAACCAGGGCAATGAAAACCCCCGTAGATTATGCTACTAATTATATTTTTTTCTTCCTAGAAATGCATAAATACACAGTCATCCTACTTCCTGTGTTTACCTTTCCTGTTCTCGCGGCAGAACAATCTGAACAATAAGAACAGATAACGTTCTGACCTAAGTCTTGTGGGATTTAACGTGACATAGTTTGGTCTGCTTGAATTTTTGTCTGTATGAAAGGGGACTGAACCAAGGAGAAAATGATACAAAGTAACAAACTTGTCAACTGATTCCGACCAAATTAAATGGGTGCCCCTGGCCACCGCCTGCCCCCGCAATCGAAGCTGACCTCCCCGGCGAGAATGTCCTTTCTCCTCACCCTTGATCGCTTCTCTCGTCTGGACCCGCAGTGCTGCTGCCCGGTACGCAGTCCCTCCGTGCCTGTCAGTCCGCTCCCGACCATCTTTGGAACCGCTGCAGCTGCCGCCATTGTAGCTTCAAACACTCCAGCCCCCTGTGGCCGAGCTCCAGGGAAAACTAATGCTCGCTCGTCGATATCACTCATTGACTCAGGCACCTCGCTGTAAGGCCCAGCACCCTCGTCCAAGGTGCTTTGAGCCCCGGCACTGAGGTCCTGCCCGACCTCCATAATGGTCAGCACCTCCTCTCTGTCGTCCGAGGTGCTCTGCTGTGCCGTCTCTGTGTCCAGCTGTCGCTGTTGCTTCCCAGCACTTTCATCATCACCCTCATCAGTGTCACTCGTTGACCCAGGCGCCTCGTCGCTGGACCCAGCACAGTCGTCCAAGGTACTCCGCTGTGCTGCCTCTGCGCCCGGCTGTCGCTGCTCCCACTCCCGCGTGCTGAGTTCCTCAGCTGGCTTGCCGTCTTCGGTGACTGGGGCCTCTCCCACTCGTGGCCCCACTTCTACCTCTAAGTCTAGCTGGTAGCTGGTAGCTTGGTTTTGGCATGCACCGAGCTTCGTGGCTAACTTCCCCATAGTCACTGACTGACCTATTAGTTTTCCTGAGCTAGCTAGCTTAGCTTCTTTTGGCGCCAATATCTCCATTACCCACAGTTTCGGGGTCTTTGTATGTTCAGCAAAATATTCAGCCAGCCGCCTGATAGCATCTGCATAAGACTCCATTTCTCCCAACATACAGAGAATTTTCCGATCTTTTTCGCTGACATGGTGGGCCAGAAGTGCTCATCTTTGTACTCCGTTGAGTCTACTTAAGCCCACTGCTGCGATGCAACCCTCGAACATCGCCAGCCAGCTCGCCACAGGATCGCTGGCTCTCCCGAACATTTCAGAAAAGGGGATAATGGTGGAGGTAGCCCATACGCCCCCATAGTTTTTCCTTGTCTCCAAAATGTTATGTTGGTAATAGTGGTCGGAGTTGGCCTTATGCCATTCAGCGAACTGAACTTTATTATGGACACACACTATATCTATCTATCTATCTATCTACACACACACACACACACACACACACACACACACATATATACATATACATACACACACAGAGTCTGGCCGTAGCCCGCCTGACATCACACCACATAGGGCAGGTACAGCAAGCCCTAAGGGCCAAGCACACACACACACACACACACACACACACACACACACCACCACCACCATCACATACTTTTCTGCCACTTCTGACTTTCTCATACAGTACCACACTTCCTCTCTTGGCACCCTATCATATGCTTTCTCTAGATCCACAAAGACAGTGCAACTCCTTCTGACCTTCTCTATGCTTCTCCATCAGCAGTCTTAGAGCAAACATTGCATCTGTAGTACTCTTTCTTGGCATGAAACTATACTGCTGCTCACTGATTGTCACCTCTCCTCTTAACCTGGCTTCAACAACTCTTTCCCATATCTTCATAGTGTGGCTGATCGACTATGCCTCTGTAGAGGCATAGTACAGCTCTGAGTGTCACCTTTGTTCTTGAAAGTTGGTACCAAAACACTTCTTTTCCACTCCTCAGGCATCTTCTCACTCTCCAAGATTGTGTTCAACAATCTGGTTAAAAAACTGTCAACTGCCATCTCTCCGAAACATTCCCATATCTCCACAGGTGTGCCATCTGGACCAACCACCTTTCCATTCTTCATCCTTGTTACAACTCGCCGCTCATTAGCGGCGCCAGCTGAGCGCACACCTGCACCTCGTCAGTAGTGTGGGATATAAGCCACTCTGCCCTGGGCTTCGGCATGAAGCCGTCTGATTCCTTCGGCCTACTTGCTGCAGAGGAACCCCCTCATTCATCAGCAAGATCTACGACATAAGCATACCTCACTCTTGCCTTCCAGCTTCTCCCCTGTGCACAGGTGGATTTCCCGGCGGCGGACCTCACCTCTGCACCGCCGTCTGCCTGCTGCTGTCACAGGAGGAATTTCCGGCGACAGATCCCGTCTCTGCGTCGCCGTCTCCCCGCTGCTGTCAGGTGCATCATTAGGTCACTGTCTCCCGGGCTCGCCCTTGTGCACGCCTGCCACCTGCCCTGCCAAGTAAGCCAACAAACTCTATTAACCCTCTGTATTGGTTTGGTGCCTGTTACCTTTTCCCTGTGCTCTCTCCCCAGGGTTGTCCGGCTGTACGGTTTCCTGTCCCCGTGCCTGACGCAGACGTCCACCACCAGTACATCTACATATCACTGACACGCAACCATACACCCCTGTTGCTGAATAAAGCTGTTGAATTTACCCTGAGCCTGCGTGTGTGTCTCCTGAGCCGTGCGTTATGTCAGTACGGCTTCAGCAGAGCGGCTCGGCGGACAGCGGGCTCACACGCCGATTTTCCACCCTCGAGGCTCGGGTGGATTTAATAGCTCATCAGTAACAGGTGATACTCAATCAGTTGGCTGTAATTACTGTCCGGTTAGACCGCCTGGACCCCCCTCAGCCGTTCCCCCCCGGCTTTAAAAACTGAGGAAATTTATGATTTTATACAGAACCTCAGAATCTTAGAAAATTCTTGTCTTGATCAAAACTCCACAAGACTGATTGATGTCAATATTGATGTCAATATTATTGAGTCTAACTACTTGGTTCTTCCTGGTTCCCTGACGAGCCGTTCCCCCCCGGCTCGTCAGGGAAGCGCAGCGCCAGCTGTTTCAGCGGCCGCCCAGCCTGCTCCGGGTGTCCCAGCCCAACTCACACCTATCCCGACCCCCGCTCGCTTTAGCGGTAAGGCCGGTGGAGTGCGGGGGTTCATTATGCAGTGTGAGTCGTGTTCCTGCGCGTACCCGGAGATTTTCCCTCAGACCATAGCCGAATTGGCTACATAGGAAATCTCCTGGAGGGTCGTGCGCTTACCTGGGCTTATGCCGTAATGGCGAAGCCCAGCTATGCTACCCTCACCTACAGCCAATTCGTTAACCTATTCCTGGAAGTCTTTGATCACTCGTGTTTGGAGAGTGTCCAGGTCGATCGCCTCCTCAGCCTCCAACAGGGGAGCCGATCGGCCGCGGATTACGTCATTGACTTCCGGGTAACAGCGGAGGAAGTTGGCTGGGGGGAACGCTCCCTCTGCGGCATCTTCCTCCACAGTCTAAATTCCGGTCTAAGGGATGAGCTGGCTGGTCGGCACATCCCTGAGACGTTAGCGGAGCTAATCTCCCTCGCCATCAGCTTGGATAACCTGCTGCGCGAGCGTGCCTCGGAGCAGAAGTTGCCTTCTCGCTCGCGGGGCGCCTCGTCACGCCCGTCCCAAGCTCGCCCCCTGGCGTTACCGCCACCGGTGTCCTCCGAGGAGTCGGAGCCTATGGTGATGGCCCGGGCAAAGCTCCCCCTTGCGGAGAAACAACGCCGCCGTGAGTTGGGTCTCTGCATGTATTGCAGAGACAACCAGCACACTGTGGAGCGCTGCCCGGAGAAGCCAAACAGGGAGGTCCGCGAGTCACTGTAGGGGGCCTCGCGGACGCTAACCGGCCAACTCCCCTCACACATTTGTCGCTGCCCATCCGTTTTTGTCATAACACCACAGGGCATCTCACCCACGCACTGGTGGACTCAGGCGCGGAGGGAAGCTTTATTTCACAAAGCCTGGCAACCCGATTGGGCATCCCTTGTCAGCCCCTTAAGACTCCTCTCGCCCTCATCAATCTCTCCCGTGTATCCCTGGGGAAAGTGACTCACCGGACGAACCCCGTCTCAGTCATTGTCTCTAGAAACCACCGGGAGGACATGTCCTTCTACATCCTGCCATCCTCTGTGTCTCCGGTGATTCTGGGTTACCCGTGGCTCCGCCTACACAACCCTGTCCTGGACTGGAAGACCGGAAGGGTGACTGCCTGGAGTACATTCTGCATGAGCACCTGCCTCCAATCCGCTGCCTGCGCCCCATCCTCTCCTCCTGTGGTCAAGGATGCCGCGCCCCCAGACCTCTCCTTGGTGCCGGCGGAGTTTCACGACCTGGGCACGGTCTTCAGTAAGTCCAAGGCGATGTCTCTCCCTCCACACCGCCCTTACAACTGCACCATAAATCTCCGCCAGGGGGCGCCCCTTCCCTCGGGACGTCTGTACAGCCTGTCAGCGCCGGAGAAGGAAGCCATGAATACCTATCTGAAGGAGTCGCTCAGTGCAGGTATAATCCGTCCATCCTCATCTCCATTAGGTGCAGGGTTCTTCTTCGTGGGCAAGAAGGATGGCTCCCTTCGTCCATGCATCGACTTCCGTGCCCTAAACGACATCACGGAGAAGGACCATTACACCCTGCCCCTGATGGACACTGCCTTCCACTCCCTCCAGGGGGCGACCTGGTTTACCAAGCTGGATCTCCGCAGCACGTACCACCTCGTCCGGATCCGGGAGGGAGATGAATGGAAAACTGCCTTCCGTACCCCGAACAGCCACTTTGAATACCTGGTCATGCCGTTCGGGTTGACCAACGCTCCAGCCATCTTCCAGTGCCTGATCAATGACGTTTTCCGGGACTTCATTGGTCTGTTCGTGTTCGTCTACCTGGATGACATTCTCATCTTCTCCAAATCCAGGGACGAGCACCGGGTGCATGTGAGGCGGGTCCTCCAGAGGCTGCTGGAGAACCGGTTGTATGTGAAGGCGGAAAAATGCGAGTTCTACGCCAAGACGACGTCATTCCTCCGGTTTGTCATCTCCCATGACCAGGTGCTTCCAGACCCAGCCAAAGTTAATGCAGTGGTAGACTGGCCCACTCCAACATCGAGGAAGCAAGTGCAACAATTCATCGGCTTTGCCAATTTCTACCGCCGCTTCATACCCAATTTTGGAGCCATTGTCGGTCCTCTGACCCGCCTCACCTCCCCCAAGACCCGGTTCCAGTGGACTGAAGAGGCCACGGCGGCCTTCCAGGCACTGAAGGCGGAGTTCTCCTCCTCCCGGGTCCTCAGCCAGGTCGATCCCTCTCTTCAGTGCATCGTGGAGGTCGACGCCTCGGATACGGGGGTGGGGGCGGTGTTATCTCAGCGCTCACCTGCTGATGGGGTCAAACGGCCCTGCGCCTTCTTCTCCCGGCGCTTGTCCCCGGCGGAACGTAACTACGACGTGGGTGACAGAGAGCTCCTTGCCATCAAGCTCGCGCTCCAGGAGTGGCGCCACTGGCTGGAGGGGGCCGCCCTGCCCTTCGTGGTATTAATGGACCACAAGAACTTGGAATACTTAACAGCCAAGCGCCTGAATGCCCGCCAGGCACGTTGGTCCTTGTTTGTTGCTAGGTTCCATTTTACCATTACATTCAGGCCGGGCTCCAAGAACGGTCTCCCTGACGCCCTCTCCAGGCAATTCGCCCCTGAGGAATCGGAGGACGCCGTACACACCATCCTGCCCAGGTCGTGCGTCGTGGGGGCTGTTTCTTGGGAGATCGAGGACAAGATCCGGAGGGCGCAGGAATCGGAACCGGACTCTGGCGGCGGACCGGAGGGGAGGCTCTTCGTTCCATCCTCCGTCCGGGGGGAGGTCATCCATTGGCTCCATACGTCCAAGCTCGCCTGCCATCCTGGGACCTCTCGGATGATTGACCTACTCCAACGTTCCTTCTGGTGGCCGGGACTGTGCAAAGACGCCGCCCGCTACGCCCGGGCCTGCCCCGTCTGCGCCACCAGTAAGTCTGGCAACTCTCCCCCTGCGGGTCTGCTCCAGCCCCTACCCGTCCCTGGTAGGCCCTGGTCGCACATCGCATTCGACTTCGTCACCGGTCTCCCCGCGTCTAACAGCTTCGACACTGTCCTGACCATCGTCGACCGCTTTTCCAAGGTCACCCACTTCGTGCCATTACGGGGGCTCCCCTCTGCCTTGGAGACAGCAGATCTTCTTATCCAACACGTGGTCAGGCTGCACGGGATACCGGTCGACGTGGTTTCCGACCGGGATCCCCAGTTCACTTCGGACTTCTGGCGGAGTTTCTGCAAAGTATTAGGAGCCCAGGTAAGCCTCTCCTCCGGCCATCACCCCCAATCTAACGGGCAGTGTGAACGGACCAACCAGGAGCTGGAGGCTGCCCTCCACTGCGTCACCGCCTCCAAGCCTGCGTCATGGAGCGAACACCTCACCTGGGTGGAGTACGCCCACAACACCGCTCGCTCCTCCGCCACCGGGATGTCCCCCTTTAAGGCGTCCCTGGGTTACAACCCCCCTCTGTTTCCCTCACTGGAGAGCGAGTCGGCAGTCCCTACAGTCCAGGCTCACCTCAGGCGGTGCCGCTCCATCTGGGCCACGACGCGCAATGCGCTTTTACGCACGGCGGAGCGCAATAAGACCATGGCGGACCGCCATAGGAGGCCTGCTCCTGCCTACCAGGTAGGCCAACCAGTCTGGGTTTCCACGCAGGATGTGAACCTGAAGGGTGAGAGGAGAAAATTGGCAAAGCGTTTCATGGGCCCATACCCCGTCACCAAAATTATCAACCCGGTGGCTGTGCGTGTTGCTACTCCCCCCTCCCTCCGCATCCATCCCACCTTCCACGTCTCCAAGGTGAAGCCAGTGGTGTCTGATCCCATCTGCCCTCCTCCTGCTGCGCCACCCGCGCCCCGAATGATTGATGGCCATCCGGCTTGGACAGTCTCCACCATCTTGGACTCCCAGCATCGGGGTCGCGGGTTACAGTACTTGGTGGACTGGGAGGGCTATGGCCCAGAATGGAGACAGTGGGTGCGTCCTTCGTTCATGTTGGATCCCTCTCTCATCACCGAGTTTCACCGGGCGCACCCTGAAAGACCATCGCCAGGAGGCGCTGCTAGAGGGGGGAGTACTGTTACAACTCGCCGCTCATTAGCAGTGCCAGTTGAGCGCACACCTGCACCTCGTCAGAAGTGTGGGATATAAGCCACTCTGCCCTGGGCTTCGGCCTGAAGCCGTCTGATTCCTTCGGCCTACTTGCTGCAGAGGAACCCCCTCATTCATCAGCAAGATCTACGACGTAAGCATACCTCACTCTTGCCTTCCAGCTTCTCCCCTGTGCACAGGTGGATTTCCCGGCGGCAGACCTCACCTCTTCACCGCCGTCTGCCTGCTGCTGTCACAGGAGGAATTTCCGGCGACGGGTCCCGTCTCTGCGTCGCCGTCTCCCCGCTGCTGTCAGGTGCATCATTAGGTCACTGTCTCCCGGGCTCGCCCTTGTGCACGCCTGCCACCTGCAACAAACTATTAACCCTCTGTATTGGTTTGGTGCCTGTTACCTTTTCCCTGTGCTCTCTCCCCAGGGTTGTCCGGCTGTATGGTTTCCTGTCCCCGTGCCTGACGCAGACATCCACCACCAGTACATCTACATATCACTGACACGCAACCATACACCCCTGTTGCTGAATAAAGCTGTTGAATTTACCCTGAGCCTGCGTGTGTGTCTCCTGAGCCGTGCGTTATGTCAATCCTCTTCAACGCTGCCCTCATTTCCGCCTTGCTAATCCTCGGGACTTACTTGTTCATCATCTTTCCTTCATTCATCCTTCTCTCTCTCTCATTTTCTTTATTCATCACCTCTTCAAAGTATTCCTTTCACCGTCTCAACACACTCTCATTTTAGTACATTACCATTTCTGTCCTTAATCAACCTAACCTGCTGTACACCTTTCCAGCTCGATCTCTCCTTCTAGCCAATTGATACAAGTCCTTTTCTCCTTCGTTAGTATTTAGCCTCTCATACAACTCACTGTATTCTTTATCCTTTGCCACCTCTCTCTTTGCCATGCACCTAGATTACAAATACTCCTGTCAACTTTGTTCATCTCCCCGACTATCACTTTTTCTTTGCTAACCTCTTCCTTTGGATACTTTCCTGTTCCTCCTCATTTCACCACCAAGTCTTCTTGTCTTCCTTCCTCTGTCCACTGGATACACCACATACCTTTCCACCCATTTCCCTCAATACTTTTGCTGTACTTTCCCAGTCATCTGGTAATAAACTCTTTCCTGAACTCTGTGCAACCTTCATCCTTCTGTAACTTCCCCCACTTAATCTTTGGTTCTGCCTTCACTTTCACCCTCTTCTTGCTTTGCAAAGTCATGCTACAGACAACCATTTGACGCTGTCTAGCTACATTCTCCCCGACACTACCTTGCAGTCTCATATCTCTTTCAGATTTCTCCTTCTGCATAAGATGTTCACCTGTGTGCACCTTCCTCCACTCTTGTAAGTCACCCTATGTTCCTCTCTCTTCTTGAATTATGTGTTCACCACAGCCATTTCCGTCCTTTTAGCAAAATCCACAACCATCTGTCCTTCCACATTTCTCTCCTAAAGACCATACCTACCCAAGACCTCCTCATTGCCTCAGTTTCCTTCACCTACATGTCCATTAACGTCCGCTCCAATCACCACTCTCTCCCCCCGGGAATACAGTTGTTTTGCTGTCGGAGCTCAATTGTCCGGATCATACACACTCCGCTCAAAAAGAAATAACACACTTTGTGCCCTTTCAGTGCTCACTGTCACGGCTGTATTTAGCAAGAAGTCCAAACACTTCAACCCCTAACTGCCTGCTGGAGTCCGTCTGGAGAGAGTGCCCCACACGGGGCTGCCACCGCCAGCTCCCAGTGCTATGTAAGCTTCCAGAGTACCAGGTGCTGCCGGCGTCAGTACCGGGTACAAACATGCTGTTGGCCATAAAAATTCACTTTACCTGTATTTTAACAAGATGTAAAATACACTTTACATCTCGTTGTACATAAGTGAACAACTGTGGTGGAAAAAACAAGCGAGATGCGACAAGCTGGAAGGTTGCAGAGTCTTATTTTCTCCATCAAAATGAGACGCACTTGTAGCGCTGTGCGCTACAGTGGTGTACTGTGTTGTGCTGTGTGTGCAGTGTCGTGTTGCGCTCTTGATGCATGTATAGCAAGCTCTTTTATACATGTTATACAAACAGAGAGAATGCATGGCACATTAGCATATTGATATACATATCAGCCAATACATATGATTAGCATGACCACTGGTGCCCGGATGTCTCCTCCTTAATCCGGGGATGTATAAACAATAGTCCATTGTTCTGGTTGTCCCCCCAGGTGTTCTCTGTCTGTATGTGAATGGTCTTCTGCTTCTTCCGGACCTTTTGAGTGTGAGGATGAATGTCCCTGTAGATTGTGGTGGGTCATCACAGGGCTCCCCCCCAGAACACTCAGAAGGGGCTGTGACACCCCCCCCCCCCCCCATCGTTTGGCTCCAGCTCCAGTAGAACTGTTGGAGGGCATGTCAGTCCGTAGGGGGGACAGGGGAGGGGTGGAAAGGACAGTGTGCTCCGCTCCGAGTTCCAGCACGTTGAACAGCCGTGGATCGTGGGTGCCGGGGCCGGTGTGCAATCGTGCGTAATGGAACCAGACGGCGATCGGCCAGCTTTAGGGAGTGAAGTGCGGGAAGAGCACTGTGGAGGAGGAGGGGAAGGGGGGTGGCAGTAAGTGAGTGCCGGCCCAGGACATCAAAGGTGTCTGGGCCGTGCAAAAATTGCGTGTTTATCCGCGATGGTGAGGGACTTTCCCGGTCAACCTGGTGGAGATCCACAGCGGCTGTGAAAAAAAATTATGTCTCTGACTCCTCTCGCGGCTCGATCCAGCAAGGATGTCGGGAAGGCGAGCGACCAAATTCCCCGAGGATGCGTAGCGGCTGTGAAACAACTGCAGCTGTGTGAGGACTTGGCGGTTTGGCTTTTAGGTGCGGGAAGCAGCCCTAAAGCCATTGGGGACAGCAATTGGCTAAATTCCCCTTGTGCGCCGTGGCTGAGAAACCCATACAAAGTCCTGTGTGCGGGCTGCACATCTGCTTCAGGTGCGTGAGCAGACCTGAAGGTTCTGAGGCTGGCGATCAAACGTGTTTCTCAGGCATGTGCAGCAGCGGAGGCGCTGTATCGGTCTGTGGAGCTGGCTTGACCCTGTGCGTGGCGTGCGCGTGGTGCAGTGACCACTTAGCTGGCAGTTGCACTGTCCTCGTAATCCTGCAGTGTGCATGTGGGGCTTCTGTGCGCGGGAGGTCCGCTGTCAGGAGTTTAGTCAGAGTCGGTGAGCTCAGTGGAAATTAACGCAGTCGGCATCGATAATTGTCCCCGTTCAGGCTGCTTCCTTCGTTCGCTCGTGTCGCCGTTAATGGTGCATGTTGGTCCAAGCGCTGCCCACTCCGGGGAGCGCGCTCCAGTGAGGATGAAGAGGTTGCAGGCGTTCTCTGGTCCTCTGTGTCCACAGTGCGGTGAGAGGGAGCAGACGGTCATTCTCTCTCGTCATTGAGATTGAGATTGAGATTCAACTTTATTGTCATTACACATGTATGAATACAAGGTAACGAAACGTGACTTGGCATTTGGGCACGCTCTGCAGAGTGCATCCAAGGCCGGGGCAGCCGCTAGGCGCCAGTCATAAAGAAGAAAGGAAAAAAAAAAAGAAAAAGAGTGTATATGACACAGTAGGCGAGAGAAAAAAACATGTTTTATCAAATTGACGCTTAAGTAAGTAAGCGAAATTTTGATTACAGGCAAAAAAACCCTCAATGCTTATTTAGCAGACAGTAGACAAATCACACAGCAGGGAGAGAGCAGTGTGTGTGTATCAGTATGATGATATCGGTGTGTGTGCAGTGTTGAGTGTATCAGTTACTGGAGCACAACAAATAGTCTCCTAGGCAACGATAGATGTTATAGTTCATGAACGCTGTCCCTGAAGAGTTCTGTTTATTGCACTGCAGCGGTGTTTGGGTTAGCGAGCCGGCTGACACATTCGCTTATCTCAACTCTGGAGGAGTGACTTATCCAGGGGCGCCGATCAAGGCCGAATCTGCTCAGACAGAGTATAGGAGTAGATTTTCCTATTGTCATATTCTGAGCTTACAATTCAAATTAACATTCACTGGCTTTAAATTCATATCATTCCCTGGAGAGCACGAAGCGACTCCAGATGTTTCCCCTTCTAAACACAGATGTACATGTCCGATAAGAGTCCATTTCTCTGCATGCAGATGGTAAATTCCATGTTTGTCATTTGCCGCTACTTCGTGCACTCCCCATCTGGTCGAATTATTGAGAAGCAGCTCCGCCGGGTCCGCATTTTGATTTGCTCCTCCAGTTAAATTTTCGATACACCAGGAGAACTCCAAAACCCAATCGGCAGAAATCCTGTGATCGTAGCCAAAACAGGTAGATGTTTTTCCACATCCTCAGTCAAATCACACAGACACATGAGTTCCAATCCATGGGTCTCTCCACATTTGGGCTCCCCCGGGCCCAGTTTTCTGTTTGAAAAGGTGGTGTCAATTGCGTTTAAAGCCCAGCTTATATCCATTTTCCGTATTTTCCATTTGGGTTGAGATCAGCAAGATGGTGAGACGGCACAGACACTCACTCAGACGCAGCAAGCTGGGATTAGGTCAGGAAGGCAGGATAGGAGGAGGGAGGAAAAAAAAGCGACTGCTCTCACTGAAGGCAAAAGGAAGGAAATTCATGTCACTAGTGTGGAGGGAAAAGATCAGGCGAGGGGTGCACCATGACGCGTGCTGGGGCTTTCTGTCCGGGTGATCTCCGGGGTGTTCGCCTCGTGTTCCATTCTTCGTCAAGGGTCACCAGTGTGGAGGAAAAAAAGAGTCCACAGTGTGGCAAAAGGGAGAGATAGTCCATTCCACGTCAGGTCACCAGTGTGGAGGAAAAATCAAGCGAGACGCGACGAGCTGGAAGATTGCAGAGTTTTATTTCCTCTATCAAAATGAGATGCACTTGTAGCGCTGTGCGCTACAGTGGTGCACTGTGTCATGCTGTGTGTGCTGTGTTGTGTTGCACTCTTGAGGCATGTATAGCAAGCTCTTTTATACATGTTATACAGAGAGAATGCATGGCACATTAGCATATTGATATACATATCAGTCAATACATATGATTAGCATGACCACTGGCGCCCGGATGTCTCCTCCTTAATCCGGGGATGTATAAACAATAGTCCATTGTTCTGGTTGTCCCCCCAGGGGTTCTCTGTCCATATGTGAATGGTCCTCTGCTTCTTCCGGACCTTTTGAATGTGAGGATGAATGTCCCTGTAGATTGTGGTGGGTCACCACACAACGAGATTTAGGCAGATTTAGGTTGCTCATTATCCTCCGCAGTAGGCTTGTCCATTGTGTGGTATTACATAATTGCGGTTATCCTGACAGCCCTAGTCCCTACATTTAACGTCCCTCCTCTCACCTCCACCTTTCCTTTTCTCTCTCTTCATCCTAACATGCCTTCCCCCTCTCCACCTCCTCGAACTTCGACCAACAGTAGCCCAGTTTCCACTGGCACCCTGTTGGTTAACAGTATCAGTGGTGGTCATTGTTAACCCTGGCCTCGACTGATCCAGTATGAAAGTCTCATTCTAGATAGATGGATAGATGGATGGATGGATGTACTTTATTGATCCCAAACTGGGAAATTACACTGTAACAGCAGCATGACAGTAGACAACCACACGACAGAAACACAGCCGAATTGGCTATATAGCTAACCTCCTGGAGGGGTGAGCGCTAACTTGGGCTTACGCCGTCATGGCGAAGCCCAGTTACGCAAGCCTCTCCTACGGCCAGTTCTTGCAGAGTTTCCTCAAGGTATTCGATCAGTCCCGGCGAGATAGCATCCTCGCTGACTGTCTCCTTGGCCTCCAACAGGCAAGCCGGTCATCGGCGGATTACGCTATCAACTTCCGGGTCACAGCGGAGGAGGTAGGCTGGGGTGAGGAGTCACTCTGTAGCATCTTCCTCCGCAGCCTCAACTCTGGTCTGAGGGATGAGCTGGCCAGCCGAGACCTTCCGGAAAGGCTGTCGGAGCTAATCTCCCTGACAATTAGCTTGGACAACAGGCTGCGTGAACGATCCGCCGAGCAGAAGTTAGTTGGCCACTCGCGTGGAGGTTCTGTGCCTCAGGCTCGCCCCCTGGCATTACCCGCTCCGGAGCCCTCCGAGGAGTCAGAGGCAATGGTAGTTAGTCGGTCAAGGCTCCCCCTAGCGGTGAAACAGCGCCGTCGGGAGCTGGGCCTCTGCATGTATTGCGGAGGTGATCAGTATACCGTGGAGCATTGTCCGGAGAAGCCAAACGGGGGGGTCCGCGAGTCACTGTAGGGGGCCTCGCGGACTCTAACCGGTCGAATGTCGCTGCCCATACGATTCTGTCACAATTCCACAAGGCACCTCACACACGCACTGGTGGACTCAGGAGCAGAGCAGAGCTTCATTTCTAAGAGCCTGGCAACCCAATTGGGCATCCCCTGCCACCCTCTGGCCGCTCCTCTCAGTCTGGTCACCCTCTCCTGTGCGCCCCTTGGACAAGTGACTCATCGCACCCAGCCGATCCCCGTAATTATCTCAGGTAATCACCGGGAGGATCTTACCTTGTATGTCCTATCCTCTTCTGTGTCACTTGTCATCTTAGGCTACCCCTGGTTGCACCTGCACAACCCAGTGCTGGATTGGCAGACAGGAAGAATTGCCGCCTGGAGCTCCTTTTGCATGGGTACCTGCCTCCAGTCCGCAGCCTGTGCCCCGTCCTCCCCTCCTCCGGCCTCGGACGCCGCGCCTCCGGACCTCACCCTGGTGCCCTCGGAGTTCCATGGCCTGGGCCTCGTGTTCAGTAAGTCCAGGGCGATGTCTCTCCCTCCTCACCGGCCCTACGACTGCGCCATCAACATCCGCCCGGGGGCTCCCTTGCCATCCGGACGCCTCTGCAGCCTGTCAGCGCCGGAACGGGAGGCCATGGACAGTTATATCAAGGAGTCTCTCAACGCAGGTATCATCCGCCCTTCTTTGTCTCCTCTCGGTGCAGGGTTTTTCTTCGTCTCGAAGAAGGATGGGTCCCTCCACCCCGTATTGATTTTCGGGCGCTAAACGACATCACGGAGAAGGACCGCTACACCCTGCCATTGATGGATACCGCTTTCTACTCCCACCAGGGGGCGACCTGGTTCACTAAGTTGGATCTCCGCAGTGCTTATCACCTCGTCCAGATCCGGGAGGGGGATGAGTGGAAGACGGCCTTTCGAACGCCTAGTGGTCACTTCGAGTATCTGGTAATGCCGTTTGGGCTGACCAACGCCCCTGCCGTGTTTCAACGCCTCATAAACGACGTCCTACGTGATTTCCTGGGCCTCTTCGTGTTCGTGTACCTGGATGATATTCTCATCTTCTCCAGGTAACGGGAGGAACACCAGGTCCACGTGAGGTGGGTCCTACAGTGGCTGCTGGAGAACAGGCTGTATGTCAAGGCCGAAAAGTGCGAGTTTTACGCCAAGACCACTTCCTTCCTAGGGTTCGTAATCTCGCACAATCAAATCCTTCCTGACACCGCGAAGGTTAAGGCGGTGGTTGAGTGGTCCACGCCGACCTCCAGAAAGAAGGTGCAGCAGTTCATTGGGTTTGCTAATGAACAATGCTATGGATTATCAAACAAAGGTCTTGGTAAGTGTATGTTATATTGTTGCCTTGTTTAAATAATACTATACTTACCCTTTTAATCAATGACATGTGCAATCTTATTTACATTTCGACCTTAGGCCTGGTAAGGTCTAAGGTCCTTGGTAAATTTATGAACTGAAAAGACAGATGTACCACAAGAAGACTGATTAGTGAGCTGTGTCATCTTGACCTACATAAGAATAGACAGAATCAGCACTGAACATTCTGCTGGTGTCTTAGCTTGACCTGGTCAGCTAAATCACCCTAACCTCAAGCATTTGCATGATAAAACAATGAAACCTTCGTTATTATTTACAATCTTGTTCAACCTAATCTCACACTGAAAAACAGACAGACTTTTCAAGCTCTGAGACAATGGAAAAATACAGTGAATCAGACATTGGCTCATTATATGCACCAGATACAATTATAATATAGCATTAAAATCATATAGAATAATAACTGGCATTGACATCGACTGACCACAGGAGAAATGATCCTTGAATTGATAAGCATTTTTTGAAGCCAAGTATGACTTTGTATGACATTGTAAATGACATAAGGTATACTGATTTAAATGACTCTGACTTTACAAATGTAATGTTTGTATGATTTTATATGATTTTGCACTACAGTATACATTTGATGTTAATCACCACATAATGGTGTGACAACATCATATTTCAGAAATGTGACAGTAATGAGGAATGTGTTTTCCTGATTCGGCCGTGGCCAAGCTGGGTCAGGGGGAACTACATTCCACCCCGTAATTTACCAAGGAATGTATAAAATGAGGCATTCCTTGTAAAAATTAAACCAAATTCTAAATTAGACAAAATGTCCGCCTTTCCATTGACTGAAAGAGTGTGACGCAATCTTTATTCATTTATTCAAATTCAACCCATCTGTGTTCAACTGAACAAACTGATCTTATTTATCAATGCTAAATCATATCAAAAATACACAGATAGTTATTTTGTTTTTCTTAACCACTTGAGCTCCGTTGTTCCGCAGGCGGGCAAGTCTCTGCATCCTAGGACGCACGAGGGCGCACTCCTGCGCCCTCGCGCGCACTCAGATGCATAGTCCAGATTGTGGTGATGTAGGTGGTGATGGTGATGTAGTGGCGTCCAAGCACCACTAAAAAAAAAAACTGCAGACACAGCCGCGAACAGATTAGTTCATCTGATTGACCTCTCATTCGACTAATAACAGCCTTGAATTGGGTTTCTGAAACCTTGAAGAGCCAATGAATGAAAACCTAGGAAGGAGGACCCGCCTACTGTGAATGCAGGAGCCAATTGAAGCACAGAAATTCAGGCTGGGTGAAGAGAGATTTACTGCTGCAGCAGATGAAAACAAAGGACGCTGGACGAATCTGCTACAGACCCAGCAGCATGGAGACCACCCACAAGTGGGACCTGCACTCATTCCAGCAGAATAGACATTTAGGATTCTCTTCCGTCATCATAGACCGACGGAGGCCGACGACAAAGGTCGTAAATCATTCACCAAAACCGCAATATTGGAATTATGTTTTGATTGGGATCCACGAGCGGAGCAGCGTCGCGTTCATCTGACAATGGGGAAGAGAAGTTCGCCAGGACTCTGCTGCTGTGAAGAGGTAAGGTGTTATAAGCTAAATTATTATTTCTCCCTGAAAAATGTAATCCAAAAATGACTTTTGACCGATCGGTAAATTACAACTGTACTGCACACGAAGTACAAAGTGCGTGCGCCGCGATAAACGGTTCATTTGCCGTGTTTGGACCGTGAACACCCCCCCCCCCCCCGCCGCTGCAGAAGAGGAGCCGGGGGGGGGGCGTTCACGATCCGAACGCCCCCCGGTCCGCGGGGGGAAGCATATGAGTCTATTCCTTCATGTAGCGATGGCTGTCTTCTGTAGCGGAGGGGGGGGGGGACAACCCCCCCCACACACACACAGTAGCGAGGGGGGGGGAGCCGCTGTGAAAACATGCAAGGAGTGTAATCCATCATGTAGCGAGGGCGGAACTCCATCTTTTGTAGCGGGGGGGGGACAACCCCCCCCACACACACACAGACATAGCCCTGAGTGTGACTTTTAATTAGAGCCCAAAATGAAGATTCTACATTGAATTATTCAAAAGTTAAAGATGTTTTTCCAAACTGTGCAATTTGGCACAGTTCCAAAACGCCTGGGAACTACCTGAGAACAAAGCTGTGAAAAATATTCATTTTTTTGTGGTATTGTTACCAAATTTGGATCTCAGCTTGATAACACTTGGTTCTACATTTCTGTTGCATTTTCCAGCCGGATCGGACAGCTGCGTGTTATTTGCAAGCATTTGTATCCAAAAAAAACACTGTCCAAATTTATTTTCTTCAAGTTCAGTATGTTTAGATGACTGTAACTCAGTGGCCGGAGCACGTAGAGAGATTATGTTTTTTTTTGCCAAAAAATTCAAAGTGTTTTCTTGTAAATGAAACCAACCCCATGAAGATGCTGCAAAGGGTTGAATAACAGCTTTCGATTGACTTTGGGCACGTTATTTTTTGGCATTTTTAGGAAAATTGCCCGGAGTGCAAGGGGTTAAATGGAACTTGTAACTTAGTTCAAGAGATGTCACAAAAGAAGTCATGATTATTGAAATCTCATTTTGAAGGAGCTGTGCTACCCACAAATTTTCATCTAAATTAAAAATGGTAGCACACTTCCTTTTAGTAAAAGAATCAAGCAAATACCCTGTAACTTTGCTGCATGTGCGTCTCCATGTATCAAAACAGGGGATATCAAAGAAATTAGTTAGCAAAATAATTAACAATCCTCAGAAAAATAGATAATACATAAAAAATATCAATAAATGATCAATAATGAATTCAATTTAATTCAATTCAACTTTATTTACACAGCGCTATTTCACAACAACAATCATCTATTCAGTTCAACTTTATTTATATAGCGCCATTTCACAACAACAGTCATCTCATAGCACTATCAACTGTAGGGGGAACCCCCACAGTTGCAGAAAGACCCCAGCAATCAGGTGATGCCCTGTGAGCAAGCACTTGGCGATGGTGGAGAGGAAAACTCCCTTTTAACAGGAAGAAACCTCCAGCAGAACCAGGCTAAGGGAGGGGCAGTCATCTGCTGCGACTGGCTGGGGGGTGAGGGGACAGAGAAGATGAAAAGAACAGACATGTAGAGAGCAAACAGCATGATGGGGACTCAGTCTATGGGAGAGAACAAACAGATGTTAATGACCAGCAAAAAAAAAAAAAAATATTTCATTGAGAGAGAAGAAAGGAGTGAGGCCCAGTGCATTATTGGAGGTCCCCCGGCTGACTAAACCTATTAGCAGCATAACTAAGGGAGGGTTCAGAAACACATGATCCCTCCCTAATTGTAGGCTATATCAAAAAGGTAGGTTTTAGCCCTATTCTTAAAAACAGAGATCTCATAGCACTTTCAACTATAGGTGGAACCCCCATAGTTGCAGAAAGATTCCAGCAATCAGGCGACAGAGTCCTGACAGCCTGGCTACAGTGCTGAAAAGAAACCTGAGATTATTTTTGTTCTCTTCTATTAATGCAGAATAATAACTTGTTTTATCTTTTCTATGAGATTTTTTATAAACTAAAAGATGGTTTCTCCAAGCTAAATAGATTTCATCTAAATCACTGAAGCGCCATTTTCTAATTGATGAATTTTCTGTTTTAAGCTACGAGTTTCTGTGTTGAACCAAGGAGTTTGAAATCTTTGATTAGACTTTTTCTTTCTTTAAGGGGGGCCACAAAGTCTCGAGTCTGATGCAGGGAAGCTGTAACACTATCTACCTTGCTATCAATTACCATGCCATCAATTCCATCCTCATATGATTCTCTCATTACTCCAAACATTCCAGTGTGGTAATCATTCTTTGACCGCCTGTTACGTCTTTAACCTCATAGTATGCACTGGCAATGTTTGCGTATTTGCCTTTTCCCTCCCCCTCTTGTCTGCTTCCAAAGGCCAACAAATGTTGTCCCTAAGGAGCAGCCAAATGGGGCAAGGGTTGTAAAATAGAAATGAAAAAAAAAATAATGTGTCAGTTATGTCCACTTTTTACTTTTTAATTAAGGTTGTCCCTAAAAGCTTGTGGTTTCTAACAGAGAAAAGAACATAAAGAACTTATTGATGATTTGAAACACATACTGACTCCAGTATGTGTGTTAGCCTTGCCAAATTATGATATGGATTTTCATTTTTTCCGTCCAGGATAAACATATGTTCTGCCATCCACATTATTGTGTCGACAGGAGGGATGCTGAGGATGTTGGAAAAGCACTTTTTCTGTCCTAATATTTTGAAAAAAGTAAAAACAACATGCCAAAAGTGCATCATCTGTTTACAAAATAATGTCCAAGGAGCAATGTGAATGAGACAAGGAAAATTTCCCATACCAAAAGAGCCTTTCAGTCAATGGTGTATGGATTTTATTGAATTGTGTAAGCATGGGAAATTACAATATTACCTGGTGCTGGTTGACACCTTTACAACGTGGACAGAAATTCATCCCACATGCACAGCAAATGCTGCATTCATGTGTAAAACTCTATTGAATCATGTTTTTCCCACCTTTGGGGTTCCAGAACCGATTTATGCAGATAATGGAACTCATTTTACAGCCCAAACAGTTCAAGATTTAACCCAAGCTGTAGGAAGTAAGATCAAAATTCATACTGCCTACCACCCACAAAGTGCAGGCCTTGTAGAAAGAAGAAAAAAAAAAATGCTACTGTAAAACAAATGCTTGCAAAAGTTATTAAGAACACAGGAAAAGCATGGCCAGAAGCCTTAAAAATAGTGAAAATGACTATAAATACCATACCCGACACAAAGACAGGATTGTCACCCTTTGAATACACATTCCACAGGCCATACTTATTGCCAGAAGTAAAGCCTTTGGTATCCTCTAATAAATATGGTGTTTTAGCAAATCATTTAAAAAGGGGCATGTGAAGTTAAAGAATACATTGATTCTGTCAGAGCTCTCTCTACTCCACAGGAAGGACAGGATAACCCATTGCAACCTGGAGACTATGTTTTCATAAAGAACCACCATCGTCAGCACTGGGACTCAGTAAGGTGGCTTGGGCCATATCAGGTGCTGTTAACCACTCCCACTGCAGTACGTATTGCTGAACGACCATTTTGGATTCATCTTTCACATGTAAAGTGACTACGGGTGCCTGTAAGTGAACTAACCTGCTTCCCCGAGTAAGTCCAGCTACAAAGGGGATACACACCTTGGTGTGTGAGGTCATAGAGTGCCTCCTCCATTTAGGGAGATCGTCTCAAACCTGGTGAAGAAAGAGGCCCGGAAGGGTACTCTCTCGGGTTGAAGCATGGCACCAAAAGTACTGATGATTCTGTGTTCCGTACTTTTCATGATAAAGGGGTGGTGGACCCTTTTTGCCAAGGAACGCACGAAGTACAGACAATGGACAATACGTGGATTACACGCATAACCTGTGGTACCAGACAATGGTGATCTCGGTGAGAGGACTGGGAATCAATACCTCGTTACGTGTGCTCACTGCTTCCCCACTCACACAAGACTGCAGTACCCATGATTCCTGTTCCACTTAGTGAAGAAGAAACAGCTGGATTGACAACAGCTATGAATTCCCATCTTACTAGTGTTATAAGTTGGTTAGTGGGGAGTTTTATCAACAAGATATCTTAATAAATTGAATGTTACTGTTACTGATTACACTGGACCTAAGATAAGAATATGTAATACTATGGGAATTAGAATTTCTTTCCTTAAAGTTAAAAAGCCCCTAATGAAAGTAAATCCAACACTCTTTACTTCATCGATTTGTTTTCATAAAAATTGTAGTAAAAACAATTTCAATTTGGGTTTTACAATAAAATGTAATAATACAAAGGAGGTAACCTGTGGAGTGCGCTTTCACAAATCGGTTTGGAGAAATGCAAGATAAGTCCCTTATATTGCTGCTGGAAATTTAACTCTAAAAAGCAGAAACTGTAATGAGAACTGTAGTGATAATCCTACTGTTTTTTTTTCCACAATATCTTTATTGAACCTTTTTTTTTTTTTTAACAAACATGATACAAACAATCAAACACTAACGCTAAAGTACTACAAAAAAAAAAAAAATGCACTAAAAACACCAACAACCACCAACAAAATCAAGTCTTCAACAATGCTCCTCTGTTTAGTCTAGACAATCCAATACATAAGTATACATATTATGTTCACCAGTTTGGAATTTACAAGGTCCACACACATCATTCACCTTCTTCTTCAAGAGTTATGTTTAAATTTTTTACATAATCAATAAAAGGTCTCCATATATTCTCAAACACAATTTCCTTTGATTTCAGTATATATGTTATTCTTTCTAATGGAAGGTTTGTTAACATCTGTCTTAACCACTGAGTCACATCTGGTCTATGAGTCTTTTTCCATAATAGTGCAATACATTTTTTGGACTTAAGCAAACTGAGGTCTATGAATGTTCTTTCACTTTTATTAAAATTATGCTTTTCTGGGTACAGACCCAACAAAAACAGTTTAGGATTCAGTATGATTTGTTTTGAGATTATTTTTTCAATTGTTACCCTCACCTCTTCCCAAAACATTCTTATTAATCTACATTCCCATAAACAATGAAATAGGGTTCCTTTACTTTCCATGCATTTTGTGCATGTATCTGGTATATTTTTGTTATATCTATTTAACTCCTCCGGTGTAACATACATCCGCATTAACCATTTGAAATGTATCAATTTAAGGCGTGCATTTATTGATTTGGTTTGAGCTTCTGTACAAGCCAATTCCCATTGTTCCTCCGAAATTTCAATTTGCAGATCTTCTTTCCAGTAGTTTAATCTTTTCAGTGAATTTTCACTTGAAGATAGTGTCAATGAGTTATAAAACTCTGAAATAATACCCTTTCTTTTACTATCTTTCATCATCATTTTTTCCAAGGATGAATAAATAGGTCGAGTGAGAGCTTTATTTTGATTTGATCGAATAAAGTTTCTAAGTTGAAGATATTTAAAAAAATGTGTTCTATTGAGATTAAATTTGATCCTCAGCTCTTCAAAAGACATTATGTTGTCTGCACATGGCAAATATAAATCCTGAATCTTTTGTATCCCTTTTAAATTCCATACTTTAAATACAGCGTCCGCTCTCCCTGGTTTAAAATATTGATTACCCCATATTGGACTAAATTGTGACAATAACTGTGGTTCTTTTAAATAGTTTTTAGCTTCACACCATATTTTGATCATATGCTTTACAAATGGATTTTTAACTTGTTTTTGTAATTTTTTTGCCGAATCTGAGTATATGAATATGGGAAGAGGTAAAGGTAAATTGTATGATTCCATTTCAGTCCAGTGAGGGAGATCATTTGATGAAAAATAATATGTCATAGACCTCAGTTGTGCCGACCAATAATACAACATAAAATTTGGACATTTCAGACCTCCACGATCAAATGGTAAATATAATAAAGACAGACGTAATCTAGCCCTCCTGTTGTTCCATATAAATTCCACTAACTTTTTTTTTATTCTTGAGAATAGATCTAAAGGTGGTGATAAGGGAATGTATTGAAATAAATAAAGTATTTTAGGTAAAATATTACTTTTAAGTATATTGATTCTCCCGATCATCGACATTGGTAGTGACATCCATCTCTGAGTTAACTCATTGATATCTGACATTAAGGCTTCATAGTTGACGCTGGCGACTGATTCTAGCTTAGGCATAATTTGGATTCCTAAATATTTAAACTGATTTACAACATTGAATTGATTTGCCTCAGGGGCTGGGTAATTTCTCTGGGTCTCATTTAGCATTAATATTGAAGATTTAGTTTTATTTTATATCCTGATATTTCCCCAAAATTCTTTATTAAATTCAACAAGGTTGGAATTGATTTTTTTAGATTCGACATAAACAAAATTATATCATCGGCGTACAGGGAGATTTTATGTTCTGTTGGTCCAACTTTAATTCCATATATTTGTGAATGTAAACGTATCGCTATCGCTAAAGGTTCAATTGCCATAGTAAACAGTAAAGGTGAAAGTGGACAGCCTTGTCGACATCCTCTATTGATTTTTATTGGTTTTGAAATATTGTTATTTGTTAGGATTTCTGCTGTAGCATTATTGTATATTATTTGAACCCATTTTATGAAATTATTTCCAAGTCCAAACCTTTGTAGGACTTCAAAAAGAAAGGGCCATTCAACTCTATCAAAGGCCTTTTCGGCGTCCAATGATAGGAGAGCTGTATCCGGTGCTTCTTTATTAAAATAAATAATATTAAATAGTCTTCTTACATTATGGAAGCCTTGTCTACCCTTTATAAAGCCATTCTGATCTCGATTAATAATATTTGGTAAAATTTCTTGTATTCGTCTTGCTAAAATTTTACAGATTATCTTAAGGTCGGCGTTTAATAGGCTTATTGGTCTCATATTTTCACATTTATTAGAGGGCTTACCTGGTTTTGGCAGCAGTATAATTAAGGCATTATTTATGTATGATGGTAAATTATTATTTTGAAATGCTTCTAAAACCATTTCCAAAAAAGGTTTTATTAATTTATTCTTAAATTTTTTATAAAGGTCAACTGGAAGACCATCTGGTCCTGCACTTTTTCCTGATTTCATATTATCAATGGCTAGCCCAACTTCTTCTTGACTAATTTTAGACTCCAATATCTCCCTGTTTTCATTTGGTATACACGGTATAGATAGTTCGTTCAAAAACCCATTTAGTTTTGTTAAATCAGGTTCATTTTTGGTATCATATAATTTTTCATAGTAATCTCTAAAGGCTCTATTAATTTCTAAAGGATCTATAACTACCTGTCCGTTACTTATAATACTGGTAATTGGTGTTTTAATTTCCAATTGTTTAATCTGCCATGCTAATAATTTTCCTGATTTTTCACCTTGTTCATAAAAAGATTGTTTCAATCTTAGAAGACTCGAGGCAGCTCTATTCGCTGATTTTTTGTCGTATTCAGCTCTCAAAATCAGTAATTCATTCTCCAACCTTGGGTCACTTCCTGCATACACTTTTTCCTGAAGACTTTTTATTTTATGTTCCAATTTAGCTCTCTCCTCTCGAGTCTTCTTAGATTTTGATCCTGTATAACTAATAATATGTCCCCTAATAAAAGCTTTGAAAGCCTCCCACTTTACACATGCTGATGTTTGTGTAGTATTGATGTCAAAGAACTCGTCTGTTTTTCTATATACTTGACAAATTCCTCATCCTGAAGCCATTTATGCTGAAATTGCCATCTACCTGATTCCTTTGTCAATTTTTTATCTACATATATTAGACAACAGGGTGCATGATCAGAGATCACGATGTTATCATAAAAGCAGTTTTGAATCTTGGACCTTAATTCTGTGGAAATCAAAAAATAATCAATACGTGAGAATGTCTTGTAGGTACTGGAATAACAAGAATAGGCTTTAACTTGTGTTTTCATTTCTCTCCATATATCTAACAATCTCAATTCTTTCATAAAATGATTAATAGTCATCCTACATCCAATGTGCGTACAATCCAGTCCTGTTGATCTATCCACACCTGGATTCAATGTACAATTAAAATCCCCTGCTATTATATGTTGCCCTGTAAGTGATGATAAGATGAGAAATAAATTAGCAAAGAACTTCTGATCATCTATATTGGGACCATATAAGTTCACAAGATTTATATTTTCTAATAGCAAAGAACCTTGAATGATTACATATCTTCCAAATTTGTCTCCAATTACATTTTTCACTTGAAAAGGAACTGATTTATGTATGAGAGTCATAACTCCCCTGGCTCGGGATGAAAATGAAGAGGTGAATACACTTCCCTGCCATCTACTCCCAATTCTTTTAACATCCTCCTCTATCAGATGAGTTTCTTGTAAAAACACAATTCTTGAACCCATGTCCTTTATTTTATTCATAACTTGTTTAAGTTTTTTTAAATTTTGTAGACCTCTGCAATTCCATGAAGTTAAATTAAGATTAACACTTTGGTCCATGATCAATAGAGAGTTTGGGATTACCTTGCAGTGTAAACATGCTCATACAGAGAAGCAAAAACATGAGTGGTTGAACATTCATCCTACAAACTACACACAAACAAATTTCCCCTTCCCACACTTGTGGCAAACCCCCCAAAATCAAAAGAAAAATTCTGTCTCCCGATATAGCCATCGACCGTTCCACACCCACGAGGATCAGCCTAAGCCACTCCTCCTTCATCCTCCCAATCATGCTAACTCTACTGCTTTTAATGACGTAACATTAACTCTCCTCTGTAGTTTTCCAACTTAACTCCAAAATTTTTAACAACTTTGTACATCATAGTTTTTTTTTTGTTTGTTTTGTTTTTGTTTTGTTTTTTTAATATATAATACAATCTATATTTTGTAAACTTACTATTTACTTCAAGTCAGTCAGATGCCTGTGCAAATGCTTAATTATTCTACCTTATATTTTGTTCATGCTTAGCTCCCACCAGTCTCTTCTTCTTCTTTGATCTTCTTGATGAACTCCTGCGCCTCCTCTGGGGTCTTGAAGATGTGTGTTCTGCCCTCATACGTGGTCAGCAGTCTCGCAGGATAGATCACACCATGACGAATCCCAAGGTTGCGCAGCTCCTTACGTACGGGATCAAACTGCTTCCTCAATTGCTGGATTCCTGTGGCCAAATCTGGGTAGAACCGCACCTGCTGGTCCTGGTGTTTAATCTCTCCTTTTTTAGCTCGTGCAGCGTTGAAGATCTTCATCCTGTCTCTGTTGCTAAGAAACTTCATAATTAAGGTCCTCGGCGGTCCCTTATCTCTCCGTGGGCCAATACGATGTGCTTTTTCCAGAACCACTGCTGATTGCAACTCCTCGCTGCCCAGCACCTCCGGAATCCACTTTTCCAGAAAGGAACATACGTCCCGACCTTCTGATTCCTCTGGAAGACCCACCAGCCTCAAATTATTCTGTCTCGACCGAGATTCCAAATCCAAAATATTATCTTCCAGAGATTTTTTTTTTTTTTCCAAAGTGCGCACCTTTAATTGAAGACGGGTGACGTCATCTTCAGCACTAGCGAGACGGAGCTCCATCTGCACCGTTCGTTCTACACAGTCACCCAATTCCTTTCTTATTCCTTCCAACGCTGTCATAATCCCATCAAATCTAGAGGAAAAGTCCGCTCTCATTGAACTCATGGCAGCCATCAGCGCATCTGCGCCATTCCCCGCAGATATCGCAGCGTTGCCAGCCTCCTCCGCCATATATGGAGTTTTGTTTACTGCGTCACAGACCTGAAAGTCCGTTAACTTGGACTGTTTCGGCGGCTCGCTTTTTCCTTTTCCTGGTTTTCCAGCCTTAGGCTTCGCCGACATATCTTCGCCCAAATGCTGGGATACGTTCTGTCCCAAATGAGAGAGTTATTTGCCGATTTTTTTTTTTCCAGGAGCAGAGCAGAGCGAGACACGTCCGTCCTACGTGGCAGCCATAACCGGAAGTCGATAATCCTACTGTTTAATTTGGAATATGATGCAAATAATGGACATGTAGAAAATTGAGAGAAGTTACATGTTACTGATGAATAAAAAGGTGATAAAATGATAAACAGGAGGGAATTGTCAGAAAATTGTATATACATGTTATCATTTTATATAATCAAGCGTCCCTCGTGGATTTTTGTGGGGGGTGCTTCGGGAGTATGGGGTATCGGGCTTGTTGTTACGAGCTATTCGGTCTCTGTACGACCGTTGTGAGAGTTTAGTTCGCATTGCCAACACTCGGTCGGAGTCATTCCCAGTGAGAGTTGGACTCCGCCAGGGCTGCCCTTTGTCACCGGTCCTGTTCATAATTTTTATGGACAGGATTTCTAGGCGCAGCCAGGGAATGGAGGGTGTCATGCTTGGTGACCACAGGATCTCATCTCTGTTGTTTGCAGATGATGTTGTCCTGTTGGCTTCATCCAGCAATGACCTACAGCTCTTGCTGGGACGGTTTGCCGCTGAGTGTGAAGCGGCTGGAATGAGAATCAGCACCTCCAAGTCCGAGTCCATGGTCCTCAGCCGGAAAAAGGTGGATTGTCCTCTCCGGGTTGGGGACAGGCTCCTGCCCCAAGTGGAGGAGTTTAAGTATCTTGGGGTCTTGTTCACGAGTGAGGGGAAAATGGAGCGAGAGATCGACAGACGGATTGGAGCAGCATCTGCAGTGATGCGGACGTTGTACCGGTCTGTTGTGGTGAAGAGGGAGCTTAGTTCTAAGGCAAAGCTGTCGATTTATCAGTCAATCTACGTTCCTACTCTCACCTATGGTCACGAGCTTTGGGTAATGACCGAAAGAACGAGATCGCGGATACAAGCGGCTGAAATGAGCTTTCTCCGTAGGATTGCTGGACTCACCCTCAGAGATAGGGTGAGGAGCTCAGTCATCCGGGAGAGGCTCAGAGTAGAACCGCTGCTCCTCCACATTGAAAGGAGTCAGTTGAGGTGGTATGGGCATCTGATTAGGATGCCTCCTGGACGCCTCCCACTTGAGGTGTTTCAGGCACGTCCCACTGGGAGGAGACCCCGGGGCAGACCCAGGACTCGGTGGAGAGACTATGTCTCCCAGCTAGTCTGGGAACGCCTTGGTATCCCCTCTGAAGAGCTGGAGCAGGTGGCTGGGGAGAGGGAAGTCTGGGCTTCTCTGCTTGAACTGCTGCCTCCGCGACCCGGACCTCCGGAAAAGCGGTAGAAGATGGATGGATGGATGGATGGATGGATGGATGGATGGATGGATAATCAAGTGTATGCCATATACTCATCTATGCATATTGTGTTAAGAAATTGTTGGGAAATTGTACATACATTATTTTCTATATGACATAAGTTTGAGTGTGTACACCGTTTCCTTTTTGTACTTAGATAATGAGAAGATTACTGAGTGTTGCTTATGTGCAGATTAAAATGTGCTTAGCGTGAGAGAATGAAGCTGACTCATGGGATGAAACTGTGTAAAAGTCCGAGAATAAGGAAAAGTTAATCTTGTTTTTGTATGAGATACTTTGTGATTAATTGCGGTTAAACCCTTATGCGATGTACTTTTTGTAAAGTCACTGTGTTCTTCCTCTTTGAGAATGTCGGCATATCTTTTGTCATGACTGTGTGGGTGACTGGAAGGGAGTACTCAGCAAATGTCCTTTGTGATTATGTGACCAACAATGTATAAAAGGGCTTAGTTCACTGGGGGATGCCTCAGTGTCTTGTGAGATGTAATCATCGCTGGTACTCCTTGCGCAAGTAAAGCTCATAAAATAGAATATTCTGTGTCTTGAATCTTTATTGAGGTAACGAACTAATATATGATCATTTGAGTTTCAGATTCTTGACAGGAACCTTGGAGTTATTTTTGATCAAGATCTGTTTTTTTAATTCACAAGTTAAACTTGTTTCAAAGACTGCCTTCTATCATTTGCGTAAGCTTGCCAAGATTAGGAGCATTTTGTCTCAGAGTGATGCTGGGAAACTAATTCACACTTTTGTTAGCTCTAGATTATTGTAAATCTTTATTATTAGGTTGTCCTAAAACATCTTTAAAAAGTCTTCAGCTGATAAAACTCTTGCTGCAGCATTTTGTAACAGGTACTAGAAAGAGAGAGATCACATCTCTCCGGTTTTGGCCTCCCTTCATTGGCTTCCCATAGAGTTTAGAATTAAGTTTAAAATCCTTCTTGTCACATTCAAAGCTCTAAATAATCAGGCCCCTTTTTATTTAAAAGATCTGACACTACCCTATTATCCTAAGAGAGTACTATTCTCCCAAAATGCAGGATTACTTGTAATACCTAGAATTTCCAAAAGTACAGTGGGAGGCAGAGCCTTCAGTTATCAATCTCCTCTCCTGTGGAACCAGCTGCCAATCTGGGTTCGGGAGTCAGACTCGATCTCTCTTTTGAAGAATAGGGTTAAAACCTTCCTTTTTGATATAGCCTATAATTAGGGAGGGATCATGTATCTCTGAACCCTCCCTGAGTTATGCTGCTAATAGGTTTAGACAGCCGGGGGACCTCCAACAATGCAATGGACTTCAGTCCTTTCTTCACTCTCAATGAAATATTTTTGCTTGTCATTTATATCTGTTTGTTCTCTCCCATAGATTGAGTCCCCATAGTTCTGTTCTTGTCTATCCCCTCACCCCCCAGCCAGTCACAGCAGATGACTGCCCCTGCCTGAGCCCGGTTCTGCTCGAGGTTTCTTCCTGTTAAAAGGGAGTTTTTCCTCTCCCCCGTCGCCAAGTGCTTGCTCACAGGGGATCACCTGATTGTTGGGGTCTTTCTGCAATTGTGGGGGTTCCCCCTACAGTTGAAAGTGCTATGAGATGACTGTTGTTGTGAAATGGCACTATATAAATAAAGTTCAATTGAATTAAACAATCTAAAAGAAAATTTGATACAATTTAACACATTTCCTGGATAAACATATGAAAGGTATTTCATTGTCTTTTTTCCTGTTTTTCATCAGTTCACAATGTACTTTTGTTGTTTACCATTTTAATTGATTATTTAGATGTTCAAAATCCATCCATCCATCCCTCTTCTACCGCTTTTCCGGAGGTCCGGGTTGCGGAGGCAGCAGTTCCAAGCAGAGAAGCCCAGACTTCCGTCTCCCCAGCCACCTGCTCCAGCTCTTCAGAGAGGACACCAAGGCGTTCCCAGACCAGCTGGGAGACATAGTCTCTCCACCGAATCCTGGGTCTGCCCCGGGGTCTCCTCCCAGTGGGACGTGCCTGAAACACCTCAAGTCATCCTAATCAGATGCCCATGCCACCTCAACTGACTCCTTTCAATGTGGAGGAGAAGCAGTTCTAAATAAAGTATTCAATCAATAAAGTATTATGTTTAAAAAAGTATTATGTTATAAATAATACAATGCAATACAGTATTATTACAGTGCAATACAATGCAATAAAGTATTATGTTCAAAATAAAGTATTCAATCAATTAATGAGCTACTAAAACAGACAAATGGAGGAAATGACATCGACTACATTTAATTTTTGTGGAGGGGAGGACACTCCAGACCCTGACAACAATGCCCCAACAATTTAAACGCAAACTTAGAAAATAAATTAAAGAGGGGGGGGGGGAACAGGCTAAAATAGAATACGACAGAAATTAAAGCTACAATACATTGTAGGCTACTGAAAGACTGCAGCCAATAGGAGAGTTTTTAACCTTGATTTAAAACAGCTGAGAGTTTCAGCAGCCATGATGCTTTCTGGGAGTTTGTTCCATATGCGAAGGGCATAAAAACTAAACATTGCCTCACCATGTTTGGTTCTAATGCTGGGAACAGATAGTAGGCCTGACCCTGATGACTCGAGGACTGAGTGGTTCATAACGGACCAGAAGATCTGACATGTATTTTGGCCCCAAACTATTCAGAGCTTTATAAACCCACAGCAATAGTCAATTGTCATCATAGACCGACGGAGGCCGACTATGTTAGAGAATCATAACCGTCTACTCTGCTGGAACAGCACCGCCTGTGGCTGAACAGGCCGATGCGCGAATGGCCGTCCCTGTCACACAGGTCGCACTTGTGGGTGGTCTCTGTGCTGCTCGGTCTGTGGCGGTTCTTCCTGCGGGTCCTTTTTTCATCTGCTGCAGCAGTCAGTCTCTCTTCACCCGCCTTGAGCTGTCTGGTCAGGGTGCCTCTCCATTTGGAGCGGTCTGTTGCAAGGTCCTCCCAGTGCTCTGTGTTGATCTCCAGGGCTTTCATGTTTCTCTTGCAGACGTCTCTGAAGCGCAGCTGTGGGCGGCCAACGTCTCTCCTGCCAGTTGCCAGTTCTCCGTAGAGGACATCTTTGGGGATTCTGCCATCCTCCATATGGTGAACGTGGCCTAGCCAGCGGAGCCTGCGCTGCCTGAGTAGAGTGAACATGGAGGGAAGGCCGGCGCGGGACAGAACTTCTGTGTTGGGCACTTTGTCCTGCCAGGATATGTCCAGGATGCGGCGAATGCAGCGCAAGTGGAAGGAGTACAGTCTCTTTTCCTGCCGGGCGTATGTTGTCCACGTCTCACTCCCATAGAGCAGTGTACTGATGACGCAGGCGTTGTACACTGCCATCTTCGTCTTGACAGAGTTTGGGATTCTCCCACACTAGTGTGGTGAGGCGAGTGAGTGTGAAGGCTGATTTTCCAATCCTCTTGTTGATCTCTGTATCAAGGGAGAGGTTGTTGCTGATCGTGGATCCCAGGTACGTGAACTGATTCATAGCCTCCAGCTCGTAGTCGTCGATTGTGATGGTTGGTGGTGCTTCTGTGCCTTGCGCCAAGACGTTAGTCTTCTTCAGGCTGATGGTAAGCCCGAAGTCCTTGCATGCCTGGGAGAAGTGGTCCATCAGGGTCTGAAGCGCCTGCTGTGTGTGGGTTGCGACTGCAGCGTCGTCTGCGTACAGCATGTCTCTGATTAGAGCCTCGCGTACTTTGGTTCTGGCTTTCAGGCGGGCGAGGTTGAAAAGCCTGCCGTCAGCTCTTGTGTGCAGGTAGATTCCCTCTGTTGCTGTGCTGAAGGCATGCCTCAGGAGCATAGCAAAGAAAATCCCAAAGAGGGTTGGCACAAGTACACAGCCCTGTTTCACTCCGCTGTGTATGTTGAATGGCTCTGAGACGTTGCCATCGTGCTGCACTATCCCCTGCATGTTGGTGTGAAACGATTCAATGAGGCTTTGCAACTTGGGTGGGCATCCTATCTTTGGCAGGATCTTGAAAAGGCCCCCTCTGCTGACCAGATCGAACGCTTTGGTGAAGTCGATGAAGGCAACGTACAGGGGCATGTTCTGTTCTCTGCATTTCTCCTGGAGTTGGCGGCTGGAGAAGATCATGTCTACCGTCGATCACTCAGCGCGGAAGCCACACTGAGACTCGGGGTAGATGCGTCCGGCAAGCTTCTGTAGACAAACGATGACAACTCGTGCGTAGACTTTGCCAACAACGCTGAGGAGGGAGATGCCCCTGTAGTTGTTGCAGTCGCTTCTCTCCCCTTTGTTTTTGTAGAGGGTGATGATCTTGGCGTCTCATATCCTGTGGTACGGCACCTTCCTTCCAACACTGACAGAGGACGTCATGCAATGGCAGCAGTAGGGCGGTCTTGCAGTGCTTGATAAAAATGTAATAAACATGTGGCCATAGTTCAAAAGGTTGACGTGACTGAGCAAAACCACTATGATTTTTGGATTCAGCATATCAAAATTGTCCCAAATAAGCTTTATAAAAAAAATAAAAAAAAAACTTAGACAATAAATTTGGTGTTGACCAGTGTTATAATTTTTTTTGTTTTATGATTTGAGCTAGTGGGAACATATAGATGTTTAAAAGCAAAGGTCCAAAAATGGAATCTTGGGGAACTCCACGGGTTATTTTTGTTCACTTCGATTTGTAGTTACCGAGAGACACAAAACAGTCTGTCTTTTAAATACAACTCAAACAAGCCAAGCACTGTACCAGAAAGTCCAGAGCAGAGTGAATAAGCAGATGATCTGATGATAGACTTTTTTCACAAAATGTGTAGTTTTATTAAAGTCTCAGAAAATTAAACAACTCATTCACACAAAAGAAACTTAATCCTGAAAATAAAGATGTACAGATGTTACTGGACTACAGCACCTCAACTGTGAGTTCTCATGTGATAAACCAAAACACTGAATCAAGTGTTTCCCACATATTTTACAAGACTAAAGCTTCTCTCTTGTGTGACTTCTTATGTGAGCTTTCAAATTATCACGCCGATTAAAACTCTGCCCACATGTTTCACAACAAAATGACTTCTCACCTGTGTGGATTCTCATGTGAGTTTTCAAAGTACCACGCACATTAAAACTCTGCCCACATGTTTCACAAGAAAATGGCTTCTCACCTGTGTGGATTCTCATGTGAGTTTTCAAAGTACCACGCACACTGAAACTCTGCCCACATGTTTCACAAGAAAATGGCTTCTCCCCTGTGTGGATTCTCATGTGAGTTTTCAAATTACTACGCACATTAAAACTCTGCCCACATGTTTCACAAGAAAATGGCTTCTCACCTGTGTGGATTCTCACGTGAGTTTTCAAAGAATAAAGTTGATTAAAACTCTGCCCACATGTTTCACAAGAAAATGGCTTCTCACCTGTGTGGATTCTCACGTGAGTTTTCAAAGAATAAAGTCGATTAAATCTCTGCCCACATGTTTCACAAGAAAAGGGCTTCTCACCTGTGTGGATTCTCATGTGAGTTTTCAAACTACCATGCTCATTAAAAGTCTGCCCACATGTTTCACAAGAAAATGGCTTCTCACCTGTGTGGATTCTCACGTGAGTTTTCAAAGAATAAAGTCGATTAAAATTCTGCTCACATGTTTCACAAGAAAATGGCTTCTCACCTGTGTGGATTCTCATGTGAGTTTTCAAAGAATAAAGTCGATTAAAACTCTGCTCACATGTTTCACAAGAAAATGGCTTCTCACCTGTGTGGATTCTCATGTGAGTTTTCAAACTACCACGGTCATTATAAGTCTGCCCACATGTTTGACAAGAAAATGGCTTCTCACCTGTGTGGATTCTCATGTGAGTTTTAAAATTGCAACGCACATTAAAACTCTGCCCACATGTTTCACAAGAAAATGGCTTCTCACCTGTGTGAATTCTCTCATGAACTGATAACGCACTCTTATACCTGAATCTTTTCTCACACGTGCTGCAAACATGTGACTTAACAGTGTGCCATTTCTTCTTCTGGGACTCATTTTTACAGTCTTTGTCATTATCAGAACATTTTACAGATTTTTCACCTGTGTCAGTATCACAGTGATCGTCTGGCATGGAGGAGTTGTTTACATTGTTACGGTCACTTCTGTTTCTGTCAAGTCTCTTTTTTGGCTCTTTATGTTTACTTGATCCTGGTTTTACATTCTTTGCTGTGCCCTGGTCTTGGCTCTCAGTGTCACGAGAGTTGTGAGAGAGGAGCTGCTCACTGTTTGGCTCAGCTTCACTCTTGTCATTGTCCTCATCAGTAGCAGTCACCATGAAGGTCTCAGACTTTTGTTTAAGTCCAAAGCCTTCTTCCTCCTGACCGCTACAGAGTTCTTCTTCTTTCTCTCTAACCTGTGCAGCATCTTGTTCCTCCTGGTCCAGACTGGAGTTCCGCTCCTGGTTTAAGAGCTGCTGGACAGTGAGAACCTCCTCCTCCTTACAGTCATGTAGCTGTGGAGCTTCTGGAGGGACAACGAGACACAGAAAATGCTAGTAGTAGAAAAAAAAATGTAAATACACTGACTGACCAAAAAAGTCACCACCTGGTAACAAATAGTTCTTATCCTTGCATGTGATAATTACAGAAGTGATGAATTTGTTTCAGATTCAGAAAGTTATTTAAAGGGGACAAAATTATTTTTCCACATACCAACATGGTTCCCTGAGGTCTAAAAGGTTACACAGGGTAAACTTCTATTTCTCAACATGTCACTATGGTGTTTTTATACACAAATAGCCACATACTGCATTGTTTCCTGTTGGAGTTGCTAGCAGGGGCTAATGGCTAACTGGCTAGAGCAGACAATTCCTCCTGGTACACTGGAAAAAAAAAAACAAACAAAAAAAACAACAACATCATTTTAAGTGCAAACTATAACTGTATAACTGGAAACACTGGCTCCTTCACCAGCAGCAGTTATCTGCAGCTAACATACCCAAACATTCACTCATTCTGTCGTTTCAATGATTATTAAGATAAGATAAGCCTTTATTAGTCCCACAATGGTGTAATTACAGGATTGCAACAGCACAGGGATAGCAACACTCAGAGCAACAATCAGAAGACAAGAACAAACAAGAGCAGCGAGTATACATATGTACATATAAATATATAGACACACAGTGCGGAGCATTGTACCTAGATGGAATGAAACAGCATAACTGTCTACTTAGTTATCCTACATGGAATGATTATGTACCCATACATATTGTTGCCCTCCGTAGCGACCGGTATTTTCCTAGTTGTATATCGGAGGGAACCACTGTGTTAGTCTATTGCATCTTTTGCATTCAATACTATTAGGTTGTCAAGTCTTTTTGCTATCTCTGCGAGCAGCCCTGCTTAGGTTGTACAGTCTGACAGCCGTAGGTAGGAAGGGCCTGCGAAACCTCTCGGTTGTGCACCTAGGATGATGTAGTCTGCTGCTAAATGAGCTCCTCAGTGCATTCAGTATGTCCTGCATAGAGTGGAACTCGGACTCCAGCAGAAATGATAGTTTAGCCACCATCCTTCTCTCTCCCATCTCCTCCACTGGGTCAAGGCGTTGCCCCAGGACAGAGCTAGCTTTCTTGATCAGTTTGTTCAGTCTCTTCCTATTGGCTGCTGTAACGCCACTGCCCCAGCAGACCACTCCAAAAGTGATGGCTGATGCCACCACCGTGTCGTAGAATGACTTCAGCAGCGCCCATTGTACACCAAAAGACCTGAGTCTCCTCAGTAGGAACAGCCTGCGCTGTCCCTTCTTGTAGAGTGCGTTGGTATTGTGTGACCAGTCTAGTTTATTGTTCAGATGAACACCCAGGTACTTGTAGGATGTCACCATCTCAATGTCAGTTCCCTGTATATTTACTGGTGCTGTGAGGGGTTGTCCTTGCCTGCGGCAGTCCACCACCAGCTCCTTGGTTTTCCTCGCGTTGATCTGGAGGCAGTTCCGATGGCACCAGTCCACAAAGTCCTGTATAAGCCCTCTGTACTCAGCTTCATCTCCATTGGAGATGAGGCCAACGATTGCAGAGTCGTCAGAGAACTTCTGTAGATGGCAGTGTGTTGTGTTGTGTGAGAAGTCCGCAATATAAAGGGTGAACAGGAAGGGAGCAAAAACCTTTCCCTGGGGGGCCCCCGTGCTACCGATGATTGTGTCGGACACACAGTCCCGGGTTCTCACAAACTGTGGCCGGTTTGTGAGGTAGTCCAGGATCCATGATGACAGGTGCTGGTCCACCCCTGCGCACAGCAGCTTGTCCTTCAGAATCATCGGTTGGATGGTGCTGAAGACACTGGAGAAGTCAAAGAACATGATCCTCACCGCATTCCCAGGCTTCTCCATGTGGGACAGAGAACGGTGAAGGAGGAAGATCACCGCATCCTCCACCCCAATGCCATGCTGGTAGGCGAACTGGAGTGGATCCATCGCTGGTCCCACCAGGGGGCGGAGGTGAGCAAGGAGCAGTCTCTCCAGGGTCTTCATCATGTGGGACATCAGGGTCACTGGTCTGTACTGTAATATACAGTGATCCCTCGCTACTTCGCGCTTCACCTTTCGCGCCCTCAGTGCATCGCGGATTTTTCAAAAATATTCATCAAAAATTCAAAATTGAGAAATAATGGGCGGGCGCTAGCAGAAGGCAGGGAGACTACATTAGACCATAAGGTGTCAACACGGAGAGCCGCACAACTCTCTGTTCGCTGTTCTCGTGTTGGCTCAGCTCGGAAATCTCGCAAGCTGATTGGCCGAGACGTTTCACCCCGCAAGCTGATTGGCCGAGACGTTTCACCCACCTCCTCTCCCTTCCGAGCACCCATGAAGGGAAGGAAGACCGCATTCATTGCTTTTTATCGCTCGTGTTACTTAGTCTCGCCGCGTGGAACTTTTTGCTGTTCTCTTGTGCCATTTTGTGCGAAATAGTCTTCCCGTCGAGCCACTACGCCGCCTCCTGCAGCTTCAGCTCTATCGGAAGCTGCCCTCGATGATCCTGCGCCTCCAGCACCTCACGATGAGGTGTCACCTGAGGAGCAGTAAAGCTCTCATTAACCTGTGCAGTAAATCATTTTCATCTTGAGTTACGTATCTTGTTATAAGAATAAGAGTTCTAAAAACATATTTATGTACACTTTGTTTACATCTACGTATGTATGTACACGTACACACACACACACACACACACACACGTATCATATGAGAGAGAGAGAGAGAGTGAGAGAATGAACGTACGTATTGTTTATGGATGACGTCATTAGGGGTGACGCTACTTCGCGGTTTTTCACTTTTCGCGGTCGGTTCTGGAACCCATTAACCGCGATAAGTGAGGGATCACTGTATACAGTATCTTAATATATTTTTGGTAGGTGAACTAAGATGCCGCCTTTTAACAATTATTTGTAAAATTAAAGTAATTATATACATCTAGATGGTTTAATTCCACAGAGGAAATAGTTGCACTGTTAATTAACATGCTAGAAAATGAAATTCAAATGAAGTTGGGATGTTGTGTAAAACGTTAATTAAAAACAGAAAACAATGATTTGCAAATTGTTTTCAACCTATATTCAACTGAATACACTACAAAGACAATATATTTAATGTTCAAATCCAAAAAAGCTGGGAAAAGGTCATTTTTACCACTGTGTTACATCACCTTTCCTTTTAACAACACTCAGTAAGGATTTAAGAACTGAGGACACTAATTGTTGAAGCTTTGGAGGTGGAATTCTTTCCCATTCTTGCTTGATGTATGACTTCAGTTGCTCAACAGTCCGGGATCGCCATTGTCGTATTTTGCTTTTCATAATGCTCCACACATTTTCAATGGGAGACAGCTCTGAACTGCAGGCAGGCCAGTCTAGTACCTGCACTCTTTTGCTACGAAGCCATGCTGTTGGAACACGTGCAGAATATGGCTTGGCATCGTCTTGCTGAAATAAGCAGGGATGTCCCTGAAAAAGATGTTGCTTGGATGGCAGCAGATGTTGCTCTAAAACCTGTATGTACAGTTCATTAGTGGTGCCTTCTAAGATGTGCACGTTACCCATGCAATGGGCACTAATACACCCCCATACCATTATAGATGCTGGATTTTGAACTTTGCTCTGACAGCAGTCTGGACAATCTGGATAAAGGAGGGAAGAAGAACACATGAACCATACTAACGTGTTTCTTCAGTCAGTCTTGGTGTCAAATGATTAAATTTATTGATCAAGATTAATCTCCCAAAATTTGCATTCATTCATGATTAATGATCATGAATAAAAGTGTAGTCCCCCTCCCCCCCCATGAAATGTGCCTTAAACTTGTCACCTTTCAAGCCATTCAAACTACCATCAACATGGGAGTGGACACATGTTCTTGCCTCCTGCGACTGCAAGTCCCTTCAAAGCTTTCAACACGTCAAATCCTACAACAACTATCCAGAACACCCTCCAAAAATCCCCACAGTGACCAACACAACTGGAAAGTCAAGCTGTCGGCATTACTCCTGCCACCTCTCCTCTCTCCAGTGCCCGGGTCTGAGCCACACATTGATGTGGTCCACATAACACCATAGCAACACTTCAGCAAACCGACCCAAACCCCAAGAACTAAACAAAATGAGGAGTCTGTACCACGAAAACTGGGCTGTGGCTTTGGGGCCGGAGCTGCTTCTTCTTTGTGGGTTACAGCCACTGCAGGCCTTAAACTGTCCAGCCTTGGGCTGTGGCTGTGTTTTGGGATTTGGACTGTGCATTGATGTGTTCAATGTGTCCACGTATTTTGACGTCAGTACTCCAGTAAATAAAGTTGCTTTGAGCGCGCCACAGAGACTGGATGGAAACAGTAGCCAGGTTTTGAAATTTCCACATTTTCCTTTCTGGCCTGCTATTTTCATTTCAAAGTGATTAAGTTCAATAAACTGCAAACAAAAAAAACCCTTGTTGATGTTAAGGGGGCATTTTGTTACAGTGAGACTAACGTGTTAACTTTGACACCACTATGAATCAGACTTAGTTTTACACACTTATTCTGTGTGACTTTATCACTGGTTTCCTGGTGACATTAAGCAGTCTGTGCTGATGCTCCATCATTCTTTGAAACTCAGCAGAAAAAAGTCATACATACAGTGGGGTAAAAAAGTATTTAGTCAGCCACCAATTGTGCAAGTTCTCCCACTTACAAGATGAGAGAGATCTCCAATTTTCATCATAGGTATACCTCAACTATGAGAGACAAAATGAGAAAAAAAAAAATCCAGAAAATCACATTGTCTGATTTTTAAAGAATTTATTTGCAAATTATGGTGGAAAATAAGTATTTGTGGTCAATAACAAAAGTTCATCTCAATACTTTATTATATACCCTTTGATGGCAACGACAGAGGTCAAAGATCTCCTCTAGAGCAGTGATGTTTTGGGGCTATCGCTGGGCAACACGGACTTTCAACTCCCTCCAAAGATTTTCTATGGGGTTGAGATCTGGAGACTGGCTAGGCCACTCCAGGACCTTGAAATGCTTCTTACGAAGCCATTCCTTCGTTGCCCGGGCGGTGTGTTTGGGATCATTGTCATGCTGAAAGACCCAGCCACGTTTCATCTTCAATGCCCTTGCTGATGGAAGGAGGTTTTCACTCAAAATCTCACGATACATGGCCCCATTCATTCTTTCCTTTACACGGATCTGTCGTCCTGGTCCCTTTGCAGAAAAACAGCCCCAAAGTATGATGTTTCCACCCCCATGATTCACAGTAGGTATGGTGTTCTTTCTCCTCCAAACACGACAAGTTGAGTTTTTACCAAAAAGTTCTATTTTGGTTTCATCTGACCATATGACATTCTCCCAATCCTCTTCTGGATCATCCAAATGCTCTCTAGCAAACTTCAGACGGGCCTGGACATGTACTGGCTTAAGCAGAGGGACACGTCTGGCACTGCAGAATTTGAGTCCCTGGCGGCGTAGTGTGTTACTGATGGTAGCCTTTGTTACTTTGGTCCCAGCTCTCTGCAGGTCATTCACTAGGTCCCCCCATGTGGTTCTGGGATTTTTGCTCACCGTTCTCATGATCATTTTAACCCCACGGGGTGAGATCTTGTGTGGAGCCCCAGATCAAGGGAGATTATCAGTGGTCTTGTATGTCTTCCATTTTTTAATAATTGCTCCCACAGTTGATTTCTTCACACCAAGCTGCTTACCTATTGCAGATTCAGTCTTCCCAGCCTGGTGCAGGTCTACAATTTTGTTTCTGGTGTCCTTTGACAGCTCTTTGGTCTTGGCCATAGTGGAGTTTGGAGTCTGACTGTTTCAGGTTGTGGACAGGTGTCTTTTATACTGATAATGAGTTCAAACAGGTGCCATTAATACAGGTAACGAGTGGAGGACAGAGGAGCCTCTTAAAGAAGAAGTTACAGGTCTGAGAGAGCCAGAAATTTTGCTTGTTTGTAGATGACCAAATACTTATTTTCCACCATAATTTGCAAATAAATTCTTTAAAAATCAGACAATGTGATTTTTTTGAATTTTTTTTTCTCATTTTGTTTCTCATAGTTGAGGTATACCTATGATGAAAATTGGAGACCTCTCTCATCTTTTAAGTGGGAGAACTTGCACAAATGGTGGCTGACTAAATACTTTTTTGCCCCACTGTAAATAATCATTCTTAAACAAATAGAACTCATGTTTACCATCTTGGTTAGAATGTGACAAATTCGTCACTGATGTTAAAAATATAATAATGATGTTCAGATGTAATTGGTAGCAGATGGCTGCAGATATAGGGTGCATCTCAGCTGACACCTTTGCCCTAACCCACTTCTTCGGCTTTATATTTCGCTATGGCTTCCTGAACTCTCCAGTACTTTTCCAGAGTGTTTCGTCTCGCCGCCTGTAGCCTTCTCTGGCTCCCCTTTTTGCCTTTACTCTGACAAAAAGCCATATGGAGCAAGCAGCAAGAATACCATCACCTCAATATCCTCCATCTAGTGTTCTGATTGTGTCACACACAAATGACGTCACGGGCATGTTGGGCTGCCTTGCCGTAAAGAGCCCACCCAATTTGAGGTAGTATTCAGTTGTAATGGAAAACCAACCACACTGTCGAGTGGAGTAGAGTCAAGTAGAGTTGGGCTGAGTAGGTGCTAGTAGAGTGAGTGAGTGAGTGAGTGAGTGAGTGTGTGTTCTTGTTTAGTGCCATGTCAGCATCTATGGCTATTTCATGGCAAAATTACAACTAATAAGAAAATTGAGTTAAAAATTATATAGAGACAGTATGATAAATGAAAGAATAAATACAACGAGATACATATGTAGATACAATAAAACAGAACAATTAAATAAGATGCTTCAGATGCACATGTGCTAAAAACCCTAAAATTTTCTTTGGTGGTGCCTTATTAAAAATATCCTTAAGTGACGTTTGAGTATAAAAACGTTGTCTTGCTGTCATGAGAGCAGGACAGTCAAGTAAAATGTGCTTTATTGATAGATAAAAAAAAAAAAAACCTCCGCAAAACTGACAAGATGGTGGTGCTTCCCCTTTTAATAAAAAGCTGTGCATAAGCCTAGAGTGGCCAATACGGCATCTAGTGTACACTACCTCATCATGTCGGTTTTGAAAGTGATGCAAGTGTCTATGGCTTATGGCAGGCTTAATATCATGCAGTTTATTTGCAGTGCATGTGTCCCATTCGGTTCCAAGGTTGTCATAGCCAGGAGCGGCACTGGGGTTAAGCTCCCAGTGCTCATAAAATGCTCCTTATGGCGTGCATCTCGAAAAGCCTCTGACAACTAAGTCTAACTCCTAGCCTGCCCGTGTGGTTTAGTCTCTAAGCCCGGTGGAACTGCTTTTACTAATAGGAGAAGGGGCGAGGGCGGATCTCTGGCGCCTTAAAACCAGATGCTTCGGGTAGATGGTGGCTTGTCAACCTGGGAAGGTAGCCCATCTAGGGGAAGGTAAACCCTGATTTCAAACCTCCGCTGCCTTGCGGCACACCCGGTCATGGGAAAGGCTTCGGGAGTCAACCCTAAGGAAAAATCCGGAGTCGGAGTCCCTAAGGCAGTTCTCTGTTGTGCTCAACATCGTTCTGGCAGCTCCTGCGACGGCGCTGGGGCCAAACTGTAGCAGCCCTGCTGTTCCTTTGGATTCATCAGTGATGTGGAGAGGGGGGACATGCTGCATGGGCAACATCTTGTCCTCCATATCTTCCTGCCCAGGCTTGAATCCTACCAACGCCCAACGCTGGAAGGTAGAACACCGAATCACTGGAGAGGACACTCCAGCTTCGCCTTTGGCGTAGACAAAACACAGGGAATGACAGTTACCGGTTATAAGCCACCGCTCAATTGGCGTAGAGCGCGGCGCCAAGGGTTGTTCCCGACAGTGAGAGGAATCATCGGATCTCACTGGACAGCTACTGCCCGCGTCAAGCTGGGCAGCCCCCAGCCAATAAGGTGTTGTCCCGCCACAGCTTGCTTTCCTCATTGGGTGCATGGGGATGAGGAGAAGTCCGAATGGCAGGCTGAGAACCTTCGCACCAGGCAAGACAAAAAACCAAAAGAGACCAACTCTAAAACTGCGAACTTGGAACGTCCGCACTATGATGATAGGACTCGCTGCTAATCTCAAGGACATCAACGACACCAGGAAGACTGCCATCATCAATAATGAGCTGAAGAGACTGGAAGTGGATATCGCCACTCTCCAGGAAACACGGTTGGCTGACGCAGGCACACAGAGAGAAGGACTACATGTTCTACTGGCAGGGAAACGGCAGTGATGAACACAGGGAACACGGAGTGGGCTTCGCAGTGAAGAACACCTTGCTGAAGATGGTGGAACCGGGCAGCAATGGCTCTGCATGACTCCTCACCCTCCACCTCAACACCACTCAAGGCCCAGTCACCCTCGTCAGTGTGTATACCCCAACACTGACAGCCACACCAGAGGCAAAAGACGAGTTCTACGAGAATCTCGCAACAACTGTCAGGATCATCCCCAACTCTGAACAACTCATTTTCCTTGGAGACTTCAATGCCAGAGTGGGTGCTGACCACGACTCCTGGCCCTCCTGTCTTGGACCATTTGGCATGGGCAGAATGAATGACAACGGACAGCGGCTGCTCGAGTTCTGCACATATCACGATCTGTGCATCACAAACTCTTTCTTCAAGACCAAGCCCCAACACAAGGTTTCCTGGCGACATCCGCACTCAAAGCACTGGCACCAGCTGGACTTGATCCTGACCAGGCGCACCTCACTGAAGAACGTGTTAATCACCCGTTCGTTCCAGAGTGCAGATTGCGACACAGACCATTCATTGGTGTGTTGCAAGGTTAAGCTGCAGCTCAAGAAATTCCATCATGCTAGACAGCCTGGAAAGGCACGGATTGACACCAGCAAGATGGCCCAACCAGAACTTGTTGAGCAGTTTGCCTGCACCTTTGAGAAGGAACTTGGTGTACCCCAAGAAGAAGAATCTGCAAAGCAGAAGTGGGAAGAGCTGCGAAACACCATCCACCGCACAGCCTTGGCAACCTTTGGGAGGAAGACCTCGAAGTCACAGGACTGGTTTGATGCCAAGTTGACCGAGATGGTCCCCATCATTGAAGCCAAGCGCTCAGCACTTGCGGAGTATAAGAAGTACCCAAACGAGAAGAATCTCCAGATTCTCAGGGCTGTGAGAAGCAAAGTTCAGAAGACTGCTCGGTGCTGAGCCAACGAGTACTGGACTCAGCTCAGCCAAGACATTCAAACCGCTGTCATAACAGGGAACATCCGTGGTATGTTCGATGGCATCAAGAAAGCACTTGGTCCGGCTCAGAGCAAGACGGCTCCCCTCAAATCCTCCACTGGGGAGATGATCACAGAAAAGAACAAGGAGATGGAGAGATGGGTGGAACACTACTCCGACCTCTACTCCAGACAGAACACCGTGACACAGTCAGCCATTGATGCCATCGACTGCCTGCCATCCATGGACGAACTTGACACCGAGCCAACCATCGACGAACTCAGCAAGGCCATTAATAGCTTGGCCGCTGGCAAGGCACCCGGTAACAACGGCATACCCCCCGACCAGATCAAGCACTGCAAGACCACCCTACTGCTGCCATTGCATGACGTCCTCTGCCAGTGCAGGAAGGAAGGTGCCGTACCACAGGACATGAGGGACGCCAAGATCATCACCCTCTACAAAAACAAAGGGGAGAGAAGCGACTGCAACAACTACAGGGGCATCTCCCTCCTCAGCGTTGTTGGCAAAGTCTACGCATGAGTTGTTCTCGTTTGTCTACAGAAGCTTGCCGAACGTGTCTACCCCAAGTCTCAGTGTGGCTTCCGCGCTGAGCGATCGACGGTAGACATGATCTTCTCCAGCCGCCAACTCCAGGAGAAATGCAGAGAACAGAACATGCCCCAGTACGTCACCTTCAACCTCACCAAAGCATTCGATCTGGTCAGCAGAAAGGGCCTTTTCAAGATCCTGCTAAAGATAGGATGCCCACCAAAGTTGCAAAGCCTCATCAAATCGTTTCACACCAACATGCAGGGGATAGTGCAGCACGACGGCAACGTCTCAGAGTCATTCAACATATGCAGCGGAGTGAAACAGGGCTGTGTACTTGCGCCAACCCTCTTTGGGATTTTCTTTGCTATGCTCCTGAGGCATGCCTTCAGCACAGCAACAGAGGGAATCTACCTGCACACAAGATCTGACGGCAGGCTTTTCAACCTCGCCCGCCTGAAAGCCAGAACCAAAGTACGCGAGGCTCTAATCAGAGACATGCTGTTTGCAGACGACGCTGCAGTCGCAACCCACACACAGCAGGAGCTTCAGACCCTGATGGACCGCTTCTCCCAGGCATGCAAGGACTTCGGGCTTACCATCAGCCTGAAGAAGACTAACGTCTTGGTGCAAGGCACGGAAGCACCACCAACCATCACCATCGACGACTACGAGCTGGAGGTCGTGAATCAGTTCACGTACCTGGGATCCACGATCAGCAACAACCTCTCCCTTGATACAGAGATCGACAAGAGGATTGGAAAATCAGCCTTCACACTCGCTCGCCTCACCACACGAGTGTGGGAGAATCCCAAACTCTCTGTCAAAACGAAGATGGCAGTGTACAACGCCTGCATTATCAGCACACTGCTCTATGGGAGTGAGACGTGAACAACATACGCCCAGCAGGAAAAGAGACTGAACTCCTTCCACTTGCGCTGCATTCTCCACATCCTGGACATATCCTGGCAGGACAAAGTGCCCAACACAGAAGTTCTGTCGAACGCCGGCCTTCCCTCCATGTTCACTCTACTCAGGCAGCGCAGACTCCGCTGGCTAGGCCATGTTCACCGTATGGAGGATGGCAGAATCCCCAAAGACGTCCTCTACGGAGAACTGGTGACTGGCAGGAGAGACGTTGGCCGCCCACAGCTGCGCTTTAGAGACGTCTGCAAGAGAGACATGAAGGCCCTGGAGATCAACACAGAGCGTTGGGAGGACCTTGCAACGGACCGCTCCAAATGGAGAGGCACCCTGACCAGACAGCTCAAGGTGGGTGAAGAGAGACTGGCTGCTGCAGCAGATGAAAATAGGATCCGCAGGAAGAACCGCCACAGACCCAGCAGCACAGAGACCACCCACAAGTGCGACCTGTGTGACATGGACTGCCATTCGTGCATCGGCCACAGGCGGTGCTGTTCCAGCAGAGTAGACGTTTAAGATTCTTTTCCATGGTCATCATAGACCGACGGAGGCCAATGATGTGTCCCATTCAGTCTGCCACTTCTTTAAAATATAGGAGGTTATTAGAGGCCTGAGGTTTGAGGTTGGAATCTGGCATTGAGTGACTTCTTGGGTAAGGGCTCTCTTGGCAGCAATGTCTGCCTGCTCGTTACCTGACAGGCCAACATGGCTGGGGATCCAACAGAAGAAGATATTAACATTATGTTTATGTAAAAAACTAGTTTCTCTTAAGTCCGGACAATAATGGAGTGATCATTCTTTAAAAAACCCAAGTGTCGGAAGACAGGATCTGGAATCAGTAAAAATTAAGGAGCTCTGTTGTTTAGTTCTCTCAATGTGTTCCAATGCTAGAAGCAAAGCACAAGCCTCTGCTGTAAAAAAATTGAACATTGTTTGGGAATCCGCAAACCATGCTGATTGTGCCCGGTGACAACTGCAGCAGAGACTGAGCCATCTACTTTAGATCCATCTGAGTATATGGAAATATGGTGAGGAAAATGGCACTTTATGTACAAGATCTGCTGCTGGTACACATTTGGGTGAGTGTCTTTTTGTTTTGGCTCAGATCCAGAAGGATACTGGGTTTCCTCAAACTCCATGGTGGAATTGGCCAAAACTGTGTTTGTTATGTTGCTCAAATCAGGGTTTAATTTTACCAGGTAAGGTTCTATACGGAGTCCAAAAGAGGTGATGCTCTTAGGTCTGGCCTTATACATCTGCAAAAATCGAGGGTGAAAAACTGCAGAGTAAGCTCAATTTCTATGGTCAGCTTTAAGTTTAACCATATACTGGAGAGCCAATTTCAAGTGCCTGTTGTGAAGTGAAGGCTCGTTTGCAACATACAAACTTTTAACAGGAGAGGTTCTGAAAGCCCCCAAGGCAAGCCTTAGTCCCTGGTGATGGACAGTTTCTAGCGTCCTGATGTACGTTTTCCTTGCTGATCCATAAACTATGCTCCCATACTCTAACCGAGATCTTACAAGTGCTCTATAGAGATGCAGCAGCACAGCAGAGTCCACACCCCATTTAGCTTTAAAAATATCAAGGGCTTTAAAAGATCTGATTCGTGGAAATTTTATATGTGGAATAAAAGGCAGCTTATCATCAAAAATAAGTCCAAGGAATTTGGTTTCTTTTACCACCTTGACAGCTTCTCCATCTATGAAAAGCTCAGGGTCGAGGTGAAGAGACCGCAGCAGGCAGAAGTGCATGCACACAGTTTTTGTTTTTGAAAATTTAAAACCATAACTGACCGACCACCTATTAATCTTGTTTATGCACAGCTGTAGTTTCTTTTCGATTGTGCTCATGTCTTTCCCCCTGTAGCAAATACAGAGGTCATCTACAAAAAGACTACAAAAGGTATTTGGTCTAAGAGCACCAACTACACTATTAATCTTAATGCTAAAAAGAGTAACCAAGAGGATGCTTCCCTGGGGGACACCTTGTTCTTGCACATGGGGCTCTGAAAGGGCATCTCCTACTCGGACTCTGAAGTGTCTATTGGACAAAAAGCTTGAAATGAAAGAGGGCAAATGTCCCCTAAAACCCATGCCATGTCGGTCTCTTAAAATACCTTATTTCCATGTTTTGTCATATGCTTTTACTAAATCAAAAAATACAGCAGCTACATGTTCTTTTCTAATAAAACCATCACGTATATAGGTCTCTAATCTGATAAGGTGGTCTAAAGTGCTTTTGCCACGTCTGAAGCCACACTGGTAATCAGTTAAAAGGCCTTCAGACTCAAGTACCCACACAAGGCTGTGGTGACCCAGCACAATGCAGACTGACTCTTATTCATGCTCAACAAGGGTGGAGGAAACGAAAGACAATTAGCATACAGAGGACAATGCACAGACGGACAAAGAGCCAACCAATGTCATGCTAATCATGTGTATTTACTGTGATGCTAATGTGCCATGCATTCTCTCTTCCTGTATCACTGATAAAAGAGCTTGTGTGACATGCCTCAAACACACAACACAGCACAGCACTGTACAGCACAGTAGCGCACAGCGCTACAAGTGCGTCTCATTATGATGGAGGAACATAAAACTCTGCAACCTTCCAGCTCGCCGCATCTCGTCTGAACTTATTTTTCCTCCACACTGGTGACCCTTGATGAAGAATGGAACATGAGGCGAACACCCCGGAGATGCCCCTGACCGGGAAAGCCCCAGCACGCGTCATGGTGCGCCCCTCGCCTGATCTCTTCCCTCCACACTGGTGACATGACGAGAGAGAATGACCATCTGCTCCCTCTCACCGCGCTGTGGACACAGAGGACCAGAGAACGCCTGCAACCTCTTTATCCTCACCGGAGCGTGCGCTCCGGAGCGCAGCGCTGGGACCAAAACACACCATGAATGGCGACAAGAGCAAGCCAAAGGAAGCAGCCTCAACAGGGAAGGACATCGGCACCGACTGCGTTGATTTCCGCCAAGCTCCCCGAACCTGACTAACCTCACGACAGCGGACCTTCCGCGCAAGAAGCCCCGTACGCACACTGCAGGATTACGAGGACAGCACAACTGCCAGTTATGTGGTCACTGAGCCAAGCACACGCTACGCACGGGACAAAACCAGCTCCACAGACTGATACAGCGTCCTCCGCAGCTGCACATGCCTGAGAAACACGGCTGATCGCCACCCTCGGAACCTTCAGGGCTGCTCACGCCCTGAAGCAGACGTGCAGCCCGCACACAGGACTTGGTATGGGTTTCTCAGCCATGGCGCACAAGGGGAATTTAGCCGATTGCTGTTCCCGATGGCTTTAAGGCTGCTTCTGCACCTAAAAGCCAAACCGCCTCACACCCTCACACAGCTGCAGTTGTTTCACTGCTATGCATCCTCGGGGAATTTGGCCGCTCGCCTTCCCCACATCCTCGCTGGATCGAGCCGCGAGAGGAGTGAGATTTTTTTTTTTTTTTCCTCCCCACAGCAGCTGTGGATCTTCGCCAAGTTTACCGGGAAAGGCCCTCACCATCGCGGATCCACACGCAATTTTTGTGCGGCCCAGACACTTTTGACGTCCCGGGCTGGCACCCACTTACTCCCACGCCCCTCCCCCTCCTCCTGCACAGCTCTTTTCCCGCACCTCACTCCCTAAAGCCAGCCGATCGTTGTCTGGTTCCATTACACACGACTGCACACCGGCCCATGCGCCCACGATCCACGGCCGTTCAATGTGCTGGAACCCGGAGCGGAGCACACCGTTTGTTTCCACCCCTTCCCCGTTCCCCCCACGGACTGACATGCCCTCCGACAGTTCTTCCAGAGCTGGAGCCAAATGACGGAGAAGGGGGGGGGGTTGTCACAGCCCCTTTTGAGCATTCTGGGGGGAGCTGTGTGGTGACCCAACACGATGCAGATTGACTCTTATTCACGCTCAACAAGGGTGGCGGAAACGAAAGACAATTAGCATACAGAGGACAATGCACAGACAAAGAGCCAACCAATGTCATGCTAATCATGTGTATTTACTGTGATGCTAATGTGCCATGCATTCTCTCTTCCTGTATCACTGATAAAAGAGCTTGTGTGACATGCCTCAGACACACACAACACAGCACAGCACTGTACAGCACAGTAGCGCACAGCGCTACAAGTGCGTCTCATTATGGAGGAAAATAAAACTCTGCAACCTTCCAGCTTGCCTGAACTTATTTTTCCTCCACAGGCAATTGTTTAAAAGTCTTTCCATGGTTTTACAGAGGCAACTTGTCAGAGCTATTGGACAGTAGTTGTTGGTATCAGTATGATCTTTCCCGGATTTTGGAACGGGTATAACTACTGCTTCTTTCCAGCTTTCAGGAATACTGCCTGACTTCCAGATGTTGTTGAAAACCATCAAGAGAATGAATTGCGCATTGGGGGGGGGGGGGGTAAGTGTTTTAAAAACTGATAATGAATTTTATCTGGCCCCACAGCAGTGTCATGAGAGTTCCTTATTGAGAACAAAAGTTCTTCCATAGTGAAATCTTGGTTGTATGGTTCTGAGTTATCTGAAGAAAAGTTTATTTCTTTTTGTTCTTCTTGTGCTTGTATGATTTCGAACTCAGGACGATAGTTTCCAATAGATGAATTCTTCTCAAACGACTTTGCTAGTTGATTAGCCATTTCATATTTTGTCGTCAGCAGATTACCCTGATGATTAATATGCTGTATTTGAAGTCCATTCTCCTTACCCTTCATCTTTCTAATTAAATCCCAGATCTTTTTGGTAGATGTGTTGGATGTGAGGCTTGATACAAATTCCCTCCAGCTCTGTCCCTTTGCTTCATTGATGATCCTGCATGCTTTAGCTTGACAGATTTAAAATCTGGCCAGGTTTTCTGTTGTTGGATGTTTATTGAACAACCTCTCTGCTTTTCTCCTTGCCTCAATGGCCTTTTTGCAGTCATCACTGAACCATGGGTTGGACCTATGATGTGGCTTTGCTGATGTTTTTGGGACAGTCTTATCTGCAATTGTAATTAAGGTTTGAGCAAAGCTCTGAACAGAGCGACAGTGTGGTTGAGGTTTTGGGCTGAATTTCTCTTTGCACAGATAAACAAAGGAAGGACAGTTTGCTTTTTTGAGTTGCCATCGTGGAGTTCTTGATTGCACATCCACTTCTGTACACATCAATATTAGTGGAAAGTGGTCACTTCCACAAAGATCATCCAAGACCCGCCACAAGAATTCCAGTACTAGCTCAGGATCACATATAGATAGGTCAATTGCAGTATAGGTTCCATGTCCTGGGTGGAGGTATGTGTGAGACCCATCGCTCCAAAGACATACATCATTTTTAGCAATAAAATCCCCCAGTATCTTGAATTTTGCATTTGAGCAAATTCCTCCCCACAGAGGATTATGACCATTAAAATCACTCATAAGGATGTATGGGGATGGCAGCTGATTGTGACACTGGAAAATCTTGATGCCCTTCATAATCATATCTGGTGGTATATAGACAGACCATAAGGTTATTGCTTTATGCAAAGTTAGACGAACTGCCACTGCTTGTAAGTTGGAGACTAAAGCCAATTGGCTGTGAATTAGGTCATTCCTTACTAAAATTGTTGAACTACCAGATGGACAATGCACATTTGGACCATATGTATTATACATACTATAATGTTTCAGAGACATGGGGTTGGTTGATAGCAGAAGAGTTTCTTGAAGACAAAAAGCAAGGGGATTAAAACTAGCAGCTAAATGCTGCACTTCCGAGAAATTGGCCTGTCAGAAAATTGTATATACATGTTATCATTTTATATCCATTTTATATACTCAAGTGTATATTGTATGCATATTATCATCTTTTATAAGAAACATAAGTTCATTACACACCGTTTCATTTTTGGACAATGAAAAGACTGTCCATGAGTGTCCTTCATGTGAGAAACTAAGATGTGCTTAGTAGTGAGAAGTAAAAGTGTCTCACCAAATAAAACTGTGTATATGATAAGGGGTCTGGGAATAAGGGAAAATTAATCTCATTTTTCTATGAAATGCTGTGACTATGGTTAACTTGGAGTCTAGACTTTACACCTGCAAGGTCATGCTGTTCTCTTTTCGGGCCGATGTTTGCATATTCCTGTTATGACTGTATATGGTATAAAAACCTCTGAATTGTTGGAAATGTTTAGTGCTGAATTTTCTGTTAAAGGTATGCACTCCTTGAAAGTAAAAAAACTCATATGAGAAGTAATATTCTGTGTCACGAATCTTTATTGAGGTAACAAACTAATATACGATCACTCTGAGTTTTCAGATTCTGACATACTTGGTGCCGGTGACCCGGATGGGTAACATCTAGAGGATGGCTAGAGGCGACGCACGCTCCGGGTTGAAATCCATGCGCATGGTCTGACTGCATAGTCAGTTTTTGCACTCCCCATTGAGGAAATCTGGACTGCGCAGGACTCTAGGCGTCGTCTAGTGAAGCCCATCCTCGATAAAAGAAAAAGAAAGTAAGTGATGTCTTTTTTATTGTTAAAGAGAATAGGATATAGTGAGTTTCCTATATCCCGGTCTGGGACCACAAGTGAATAAAGGTTATACTCTCAGATGTGTTTAGAAGACCCTCCCAGTCCAGCCTGAGTGAGTAATGTAAAACAGGATATATTCTTAAATATGTTACAAGACCCTCCTAACACCCCCCCGAGTGAGTAATGTGATTAAAAGAAAAATGATATATCCTCAGTGCATTACAAGACCCTCATAATCCAACCACGAGTGACAAAAGCAATAAAGAGCCACAAGAATCTTTTAAAATAAACAAGTGAGTGTTGCTCATAAATGAAAGAGGAGTATAATACTAAGTGAGTTTTAACAGTTTGGTTGTACAACCCGGTCGGGGACCGTAAACAGTGAAGCGTGTGGAAGTGGTCCGGGACCACGAATAGTTGCAACGAGGTAAAAAAAAAGTTTTGTTTGGGTTGAAATACCTGGTCTGGGACAAAAAAAAAGAGGAAAAATTAATTACCGGGTTGTCGGGGATGTAATGGTAGTGGGTTTCAATTGAAATAACACGTTTTTCCTGGTAAAACATTTTAATTCCTGAGAATTATCAAGGGTTAAAAAAATTTTAAATAAAGGAAAAAATGGGTAACTGTGTGGGGAAGAAAGAAAATAAACAAAAAACCAAACAGCAGGAAAAAGAACAGACAGCACGTCGAACGGTAAAAAATTACAATGAGCGGTTAAAAGAAAAGACCAGATAAAGGATCCTGAAAAGTATTTAAACAAATGGGAAAAAGATTATTCCTTTAAACCCACACTGGATGTGGATGAATGCGTAGTCTTGGCGTCGACAGTAAAACTTACAACTAAAATAAAAATAAAACAAATAAGATAAATATCAAAACCAACCGAGCATTGAACCATCATTTAATGAAAAAGATAATCCTCCCCCAGCTTATCAATGCCGCAATCCTAAGGAGGGTCCATACAGCAAATTATTAAGAAGCCCAAGAGGTTGGGAAAAGGAGGAAGTAAATAAAATCATAATAATAACTTTATTCTATGTTATAAGATATTGATATTAGACTACAAAATCTAAAGACGGTCGGGTTAAGTGGCAATAGAACCAGATAACGCTAAAATGGACAATGAGAAACAGTTATTTTATTTTTTGTGTGTGTGAGCCTTAGATAGAGGCAGCTGCAGTTTGGATTGTTTTTGTTTCTGTAAACTGCTCCAGCCTGGGGACAAGGGATGAGAGTTCTCTGCGGAGGCAGAAGGAGCAGGTTTTTAAACTGTTGTAATATTTGGTATAAAAGGATTGATTGTCTAATTGTTATCCTTCTGAGAAATGTTTGAAATTATAGGTATCTGAAAATAGTGGCCTTGAGCAGAAGGAGTTGACTAGTTTTGTGTTATGGCAGTGTAGAGAGAATGGAAGGAGCTGTTTCGACCTTGTGGAAATAATAATCCTCTGTGTGTGTGGTTAATCTGTGTGAAAAAAGTGGTCTAAATATGGGTATTTTTTACAAGGTTTTGGGTTTTTATCTTTTCAATCTAACTTTGTGGGGTCTTGATTAATGTTGCGTACGTGATAAATTACATATTTTTAAAAGCAATTTTGACGCTTTACTGAACCTTTTTTCTTTGACTGAAACATGACAGTGCACTTTATAGGAAGGACTGACGTGTGACAACGTGACTACAGGCCATACTATGATCATATTATGTCATTTAATAATGCCTAATCACTGAAGGTTTTATGTTTACCCTATATGACATGATTTAGAGCACAGAGGTTCAAAAGAGATTGATAATTAATGTGTCTGTGCATATGATCTGCCAGAGGCTATGGATTATCAGACAAAGGTCTTGGAGAAAGGATCCTTAAAGTGAAAAGCATTTTTTGAAGCCAAGTATGACTTTGTATGACATTGTAGATAACATAAGGTGTACTGATTCAAATGACTGACTTTACAAATGTAATGTTTATATGATTTTATACTGACATTACTCACCACATAATGGTGTGGTAACATCATATTTCAGAAATGTGACAGTAATGAGGAATGTGTTTTTCCTGATTCGGTGGTGGCCAAGCTGGGTCAGGGTAAACAACATTCACCCCACAATTTACCAAGGAATATATAAAATGAGGTATTCCTGGTAAAAAATTTTAATCAAATTCTAATTAGGCAAAAGGTCCACCTTTCCTTTGACTGAAAGAGTGTGATGCAATCTTTATTCCTTTATTCAAATTCAACCCATCTGTGTTCAACTAGACAAAGTGATCTTATTTATCAATGCTGAAGCATATCGAAAATGCACAGAGTTATTTTGTTTTTCTTAAACGGAATCTGTAAACTAGTTGAAGAGAAGTCACAAAAGCTAAATAGATTTCATCTAAATAAGTAAATTGTCATTTTCTTTCTAAAGAGGAGGAAAAATGAGAAAGAAAAAAAAAGAAGGGGAAAAAACTGCTACACTGTATGACATTTTGAAAAATTCAAACGTTCCACTAGCCTCCAACTTAGAATTGAGGGCTGAACATAAAGAGCTTATTGATGATTATGTGTGTTAGCCTTGCTAAATTAGGACAGGACTTTTATTTCATTTCATTTTCTGTTTTTCTGTGATGCCCAGGATAAACATATGGCTGCAATTATAACTCAAATATATGCTGGGCAATACAGACCACTTTCTTATTATTCATGGGATAATACGAATAATAAGATTATGCCCTCTAGTATCCTACACATTCCCCATGCCATGGAGGGGGTTTTGCAGCAGGACAACCATTCCATATTGTCATCAGCTAGACTGTTGTCGTACACTATAACCTTGTTATCACAGCCACACATTAAGCTTGTACCAAATTCCCTGTGACTATTTACTGATGGCTCATCTTTAAAAAAAAAAAAGCCTGATGGGTCAACATCCACTGCTTATGCTGTAACAACATTGTCTAGGGTCCTGATTGTGTAAAAATTCCACAGCCTGCATCACCTCCAATGGCTGAACTATTGGTTTTGATTACAGCACTTACATGGGCTACTAACCTGAATGTAACTGTCTGCACAGACAGTAAATATGCTTATAATGCATGTCACCTGCATACTACTACCTCGACCCTGCGGGGGTTTGCCACCTCCACAGGAAAAGCAGTAAAATATAGACAGCAATTATTGCAGCTATGTAATGTTTTGATGCTACCACTTTATGTGGCAGTTATTCACTGCCCTGCCCACACTACTAGCACTGACTTATTTAGCTGCAGTAATGATGGAAAGTTGCTCTGCCACTCACATTATACAAATGGGCTACCCTGGTGGCACATGGACTATCAATGTGCCAACAGGAGGGAATGATGAGGATGTTGGAAAACTGTCCTAATATTTTGAAAGAAGTAACAAAAGCATGCCAAAAGTGCATCACTTGTTTATAGCAATGGGAAGCTACAATATTGCTTGGTGTTGATTGACACAGTTACAAAATGGACAGAAATTCATCACACATCCTCAGCAAATGCCGCATCTGTGTGTGTGAAACTCTATTGAATGATGCTCTTTCTGTTTTTGGGGTTCTAGAACTGATTTATGCAGATAATGGAACTCATTTTACAGCACAAACAGTTCAAGACTTAATCCAAGCTGTAAGAAGTAAGATCAGATTTCATAGTGTCCACCACCCACAAAGTGCAGGCTTAATAAAAAAAAAAGTGAATTAAACTAATCAGAATCAGAATCAGCTTTATTGCCAAGTATATTTACAAGTAAACACACAAGGAATTTGACTTGACATTGGACGCGCACGTTAGGCGCATCCAATGACGCGTCGCCATACAAGGCGCCTGTCAACAGTGGAGGTAAAGAGGGGAGGGGGAGGAAAACACAATAGGAGAGAGAAAAAACATAGTAATCAGAATAAACGCTCGTATATGAGCCAAATTTTGACTACACAGAAAAAAACCCTCATGCATTAGCAGACAATAGATACAATCACACAGCAGAGGGAGGGAGAGCAGTGTGTGTATATTTGCATGTCATTGTGTAGTGTGAGTGTAACAGTTGTTAGTGGGCAGCAGAGGGCGCCTCCAGGCAGTGGATAGATGTTATAATCATGTGACTTATAAACAAGACCAGAGATCAGAGTCTGTCTCTCTTTTCCTCTTCCTTGCAGAAGGCACATGGGCATTGTCCTCGAGAGACCAATCCGCTGACGACAACAACTGATTGTTGATGTATGGGTAGACATAAGCCACTTCTCTGGCGTTATCTTATCGAGGAGGAATGTAAACAAGGGTACCAAAACACAAGGTCAAATCTGCACAGTGCACTCAGAGAATAAAAAAATTTCTCTCTCTTCAATTCTGTGCTTCAATTTCATACAGGCTTGAATCATACTTTAGATCATTCTCTGGAGAGCACTCAGCGATCCACAGATGTTATCCACCTACCGAAACATAGGTAAAACATGTCCAGAGAGTTCGTTCTCTCTTCAATGCATGCCAGGTAGTAAATTCCATGTTAATCCTGCCGCTGACAGTCAGTGCTCCCCCCAGCTGGACGAATTGTTGAATTTGTTAAGGGAGCTACGCCGGGGTCCGCATTTGATTAGCTCACCCAGATAATTTCGATACACTAGGAAAACTCCAGGGGCCAAAACAGAAGATCCTGTGATCAGTTCAATCTCAGTCGAATCACACAGACACATGAATTCCAATGCCATGAGTCTCCCTTGGGTTCCCCCTGACCCGCTTCTTCTTTTAAAGGTGACAATCGCATATAAGCCGCTTTCCAGATCCATAATTTCCATTTGGATTAAGATTCAGCCAGGAGAAGAGTGACATTGCAAGCTGGGATCAGAAGGGAGAGGATTAGGAGGGAGAGGGAAGAAAAGCGTCTGCTCTCTCTCAGAAGCGGAAGTAGAGGACTATGATTAACTCTATACCAGACACAAAGACAGGATTGTCACCTTTTGAATGTGCTTTTCACCATCCTTATGTATTGCCTGACCTCTCATCAATAACCATGCCTAACAAATACACAAATCTTAGTGAACATCTCAGAGAATACTTAAATACCAAAGAATACATTGATTCTGTCAGAGCTCTCTCTGCTCCACAGAAAGAAGCGGATAACCTGTTGCAACCTGGAGACTATGTCTTCATAAAGAGGCACCACCGTCAGCACTGGAACTCAGTAAGGTGGCTGGGACTATTCCAGGTACTGTTAACCACCCCCACTGCAATACGCATTGCTGAACGACCATCTTGGATTCACCTTTCACACGTTAAAAGACTACGGGTGCCTGTAAGTGAACTGACTTGTTTCCCTGAGCAAAAATCCAGCTACAAAGGGGATACGCATGTCCCGTGCGTGGGGCCTAGGGTGCCCCCTTGGTTTAGCGAGGTCATCTCAAACTGGTGAGGATAGGGGCCGGGATGGGTACTCTCTCAGGTGGAAACATGGCACCAAAAGTACTGATGACTCCGTGTTCCGCACTTCTCATGACAGTGGGGTGGTAATCTCTTTCTGATTCAAGGACAAGGAGCCCACGAAGCACGGACAGTGGACAATACGTGGATTATAGGCATAACCTGTGGTACCAGACAATGGTGGTTTCGGTGAGAGGACTGGGAATCAATACTTCTTGCCATGTGTGTTCATTGCTACCCCATTCACACAAGACTGCAATACCCATGATTCCTGTTCCACTAAGTGAAGAGGAAACGGCCGGGGTGACAATAGCAATGAACTCTCGTCTCAGTCTGCTTAATACAAGCAATAATGTTGGACATTGGTTGGTGGGGAATTTGTCAGAAAGGTATCTTAATAGATTGAATGTCACTGTTACTGATTACACTGGGTCTAATATTAGAATATTTAATACTACTGGGATTGGAACTTCTTTGCATGCAGTTAAGAAGCCTTTAATGAAAGTAAATCCTACACCAGGGGTGTCCAACCATGTGCCATGGAGAGCCAAGACCCTGCAGGTTTTCTCTTCTACCCAGTCTCTTCAGCAGGTGTTTTCACTTATCAGCAATCAGTGGGAAGAAGTTCACTGAAATCTGCTGTTGAAGACACTGGTTGGAGGTAAAACCTGCAGGGTCTTGGCTCTCCATGGCACATGGTTGGACACCCCTGTCCTACACTGTTTACTTCACCAATCTGTTTTCACAAAAAACTGTAGCAAAAACAATTTCAACCTGGGTTTTTCACCAAGATGCAATGATACAAAGGAAGTTACCTGTGGAGTGCGATATCATGATTCTGTTTGTAGAAATGCATTTCATTTTCCCTATATTGCTGCTGGAAATTTTACCTTAAAGAGCAAAAATTGTACTTTTAACTGTAGCAATAATCCTACTGATTTTTGGCCAAATGATGATAGGTATGGATGTTTGGAAGACCATGTTTGGGTTTGTGGATCTAATGTTTACTCATTACTCCCTCCAGGGTGGTGTGGCAGGTGTTACATGGCTACCTTATTCCCACATATTAGCATAAAATGATATTGACCCCCTGATTGACCCCCTGATTGCTGGGGTCTTTCTGCAACTGTGGGGGTCCCCCCCCTACAGTTGATAGTGCTATGAGATGACTGTTGTTGTGAAATGGCGCTATATAAATAAAGTTGAATTGAATAAGATCAAATCTACCACATCACATGAAAACATCTTACTCCCATTATTATCATCCTGAACAAACTGAAATACACACCAGGGCAAAAAGAAGCACAAAAATAGACATAAAACAATTGGTGGGTAAACTATTTGGAAAACAGAGGATTAGTGATTTTAAAGGTGTTATGGGTACTCTTTTTCCAATGTATGGCAGTGCTCTAGCTATACATCACATAAACGCATTAGCATGGACAATGGAAAATCTAACTGTGTTAATGGAGCAAGGTTTCACAGCTTTAAATGAAGAACAAAAATTCTCAAGAATGACAACATTACAGAATAGAATGGCCCTACATTTAACATTAGCTGCACAAGGAGGAGTATGCCATATTATTGGCCAGGAGTGCTGCAATTGTTGGAAATGTTTAGTGCTGAATTTTCTGTTAAAGATAGGCACTCCTTGCAAGTAAAAAACTCATGAGAAATAATATTCTGTGTCATGAATCTTTATTGAGGTAACAAACTAATATACGATCACTGAGTTTTCAGATTCTGACATGGCCTTAAAGCCACGACAGTGCCACTGGATAATGTGGCTACCCACCATCAGGTAGGTAAAACAAAAGCACGCTCGTTATGCTTGCTTTTGGGGGGGGGGGGGCTGCGACTACGGCATGTCGTGACTTCAGACATTTCTGCATCTTCTGGATTCCCATTCTTTTGCAATTTCTTTTCTTGGCTTGATTTTGCCTCAATTGAGGAGCTGGATTTTTTTCTTTTCTTTTGAGATGCACCAGCCAGCACATTACACTGCAACACATTTTCAGCATGGGATTTTATTTAAGCATTCCACCAAAATCTGGCCAGACCTCAGTTTTTTAACATGCTTAACTGACCCTGCAATACCTGAAATTCCTTTCTGTACAGCAAAAGGGGACAGCTAAGAAAGAGGCATATCTGATGAAAGCGACTCTAAAAGAATTAGCCTCGGACAATTATCACTATTTGAAAGAGCCATCCTGCTAATTCCTGGGTCATCCACATCGTCTTCCAACATTTGTTTTTTTAGGGATTTGTTGAGTAGCCATATTTTATAGAGTATGATTCATCATCCCTGCTCCCCACCCTCCTCGGAGCCCTACAAGGGGATGCACAGAGCTGCGGACTTCCTGCAGGTTATGCACCAGGGATGGTATACAGTACTCAAGCAATAAAGCACAAAAGTGCAAATTACTCGATTGACCCTCCACCATAGGCTTCTGGGATTAGGAGATGTTATACTCCCAAAAGACATCCAGAGTAGACCTTGACAAGCCGATTGACTGGACCGGGCCCTTCCAACTTCCCATCTAAGTGAAGTAGGAGCCAAAGCACTGTGTTGGACTTGTGAAAGCCACACCAAGACACATTCCTCAAGAACCAGGATCTCTTCCTCCACTGACACAGGTCGCATCTCACGGAAAACAAGTTGCCCCATTTGTCACCTGATATGATCAGCAAGGGGGTGCTTGGAACTACTTTAACCCTTGGTCCCCTTAGGGGATTATAACGCACAAAGTTGTTGGACAGTTTTACCATAACCCTGGTAAGGGAGGCTAACAGGTACTAGTCCTTGCCCAAGGGATATCTGGGAGTATCAGTGAGGGTGAAGAGGCACTCCATCATCCTCCTAGTCCAACAGACCCCCTCACCCGGATGCAGTTTAACGTCATACCCAGGACAGGTGGAGGGAGGGCAGTGGACCGCAGGACTAGACGAAGGTGGGGGCAGCAGTGGTTGGTGGGCAGGTGGAGAAAAGGGCGGTTGGTCAAACCTGTTAAAGAACAGGTTCAGGTTGTTAATCGACTCCCTACCCCCATGGCCTGGGAGGAGGTATTCTGATGCCCAGAAATGGTTTTGAGGCTTCTCCAGACACCGCTGACATCACTCTGCTGCAGCTTACCCTCTATCTTCTTCTTGTAGCGGTCCTTCCCCTGTCTGTTCTTCCTCCTTAGCTCCCTCTGTAAGGACTTCAGATCCTCCTCATTTTCCGACCTGAAGATCCTTTTCTTCTCCTTCAGCAGTGACTTTATCTCAGGGTTGATTCAGGGTTTGTTGTTTGAGAAACACCATATGGTCTTGGTGGGTGTGTGGAGAACACCTTCTGTGTTCTCCACACAGAAGTTGATGTAGTTTGTGATGGTGTGTGTGTGTGAAGCTGTCCATGTCCTCACCATGTGGATCACAGAGCTGCTCCCCACGCAGTGGATTCAAAACAGTTCCTCAAAGCGTCCTCCGCCTCCTCGGACCACATCTTCACTGTGCGGGTAACAGGAGGTTGTCTGTGCACCTGGGGTTTGTACACAGGCAGGAGGTGAACCAGGTTGTGATCGGATCTACAAAGGTGGTGTCGGTAAAATGATATGATTGCTCTGTCTTTCTCACACTTCTTTATCTGCTTGCTTCACACGCTACACTGCAGAGTTTAGTTTACACCCTATAATTCCTTTGCTGAAATCAGAATCAGTTCTGCACACAGCAGAGCTGCTACATAAGCAGAAGTGTATTGATACAATGAGGTAAAACCCCTCCCTCTTGCATGAGGGAGTGGTTAAGCTTATAAAAACTATAGGGCTCAATTTTGGGGTAACACGGTCTCTTGGGGAATTGCCTAAAGAGTTGTGATCCAGTGCTGCTTGTATCCATATCTCACTTTCAGTAAATTAAGTGAAAGTATACTTCATCTCTCAGTCTGATCATTTGGCTGTCGTATCAAAGAACTGGGGTTTAAGGTATTTTAGACATAACAATTTGGTGTTTCTGCCCAGTTAGGAGGCTAAATTTTAGTTTTGGTTTTGTAAACGGTGTGAGGGTTTTTTCCTCTACAGACTGGCGGCCGCAACATGATAAGGTGAGCAGAAAACCTTTCATTAAATTTCTTCTTGTCCCTTCGGGGACAGCCCTTTCTGTCGAGATTATATATTCATGCACGTGTGATTTTATTTGTGGAATGAAGCTGAGATATGGTCTTGAATTTATGATATGTTGTTTTAAGAAATATATTTACTGAGTTTGATGAGGAAATCTTCAAATGGTTTTAACCTTGTGGAAATCAGTTATACGCGTTAATACTGTTCCAGAAAGTAGAGCGGGAGAGAGCTTGGGCAAGAGGTTTAAACCCTGGGATGGCTGAAACAGGGCCACCGAAAAAGGAGTGTTGCCCCGTTGCACATTGCATAGTCCGGGTAAAAGGTTTTAACCCCAAGGTAACTGATATAGGGTTGGCGAAAAAGAAGTGTTACTCGGCTGATGGATAGCTTTGCCAAAAGGTTTTAACCCCTTGAGATCACTGATTTCAAAAAGTAGAGCTGGCACCCCTAGCTTATTTAGCTCAGACTAAAGAAGGTTGTAACTCACAGAGAAATTGCAACAAGCGCGTTTCTAAAAAATAGTTGGTCTTACCGCATTAGATAGGGACCTACTGTGTGTGAAATAAACGCATAAGTTTTAAGTAACCCGATCAGGACGATCGGTTCATAGGTGATATATAATAATATAATTAAACTATAGTAAAAAAAACATGGTGATGTGTCAGGCAATATTGTCATGAGGAAGTGGAAATAAGATCATAATAATTTCATTCTGTGCTATAAGATATTGATATTAGACTATAACATTTAAAGATGGTTGGATTAAAATGGCAACAAAACTGGTTAATGATAAAAACATGGGTAAAAAGGTTACAAAGAGATGGCTTGTTTGGCAATGGAGGTCCCAAAACAAATAGATTAGACAAAGCTGTTTATGTGGATTATTGCAGTTTGGGTTGTTTTGTCTTTCTGGAAGGTTGCTGCTTTGACCTTGTGGAGACAGGAGAGAGAAGCAATTCTGTGTGTGTGTGTGTGTGTGTGTGTGTGTTTTAGAAAAAAGGACAATTAAAAAACAGGCTGTGTGGAAGAGAAGTAATCCAAATATGGGTATTTTTACAAAGTTTTGGGGTTTTACTTTTTCAATCCAACTTTACGGGTTTTAACTAATGTTGCGTATGTGATAAATTATTTATATATTTTTAAAGCAATATTTGACGTATTACTGACTTTTTTCTTTGATTGAAGCATAACCGTGCACTTTACAGGAAAAAGGACACAGGACTAACATGTGACGACGTGACCACATGCACATAGAACACCCAGTTAAGTATAAATGTTTACATCTTAATCAAGGTGGCCAGCATGACAATGATGAAATTAATTGAATATTACAATATCATGATGTCACTTAATAATGCCTAATTACTGAAGGCTTTATGTATACCCTATATTACATGATTTAAAGCATAGAGATTCAAAAGAGATTGATAATTAATGTGTCTGTGCATATGACTTGCCAGAGACTACGGATTATCAAACAGGGGCCTAACCATGTTTAAAAAAAAAAAAAAAAAAAAAAAAAAAAAGTAGGGAGAGCGCGGGAGCAGGATCTGGACAGTCTATGCTGTTGCTTTTTCCCTCCTGGAGAGCATTGCAAGATGAAGTTTTTATTAGTGGGAGATGGTAAATTTATGAACAGATAAGACCAGAAATATCACAAGAATTCTGATAAAATGGAGAAAGGGAATTTAATTTTAATGGCAACTGAGACTGATTAGTGAGTTGTGTCAGTCTGACCTAGATAAGAATAGACAGAATCAGCCTTCAAAGAAAAAAAAACAAAAACAAAAAAAAAAACAGGTCACATGTTGTGAACCCGTGTCAAATTCCTGAAAACAGAGATTAGGTTTATATCTACAGTTACTAATTCTAAAATGCTGCACTGGTCTCAGGCTTTTAATATAGGATATTGTTTTGTTTGAATATAATCTTAAACTAAGTGATTACCCATGTCAATTGGTAAAACCTTAATTGATTCATAGAATATTTAGTGAATACTTGTGAGTAGCGAACTCACATTCAAATTGTGGAAGCTTCAGGTGTGATTTAAAAGTTTTTCTGCTATTTCTTCTTTGTTTTTCAAAAGGAAAAGCATTCATTTATTTATTTATTTTTATTTTTTTTTTGGCTTACACCAGGAATTAGATTTGCCAAATTAACAAGGAATCATAACATCATCATTACCTTTTAATTTAATAAATCTTTGGTGACATATGCAATATGTAATAAAGTAATAAAAAAAAACAATAATTGACATTCATTGACTTGAAGGGGCAACTGGACATTGACTGGCCACAGGAGAAAGGACCCCTAGCATTTTTTGAAGCGAAGTATGACTTTGCATGACATTGTAAATGACAAAGCATAATGATTTAAATGACTGACTTTATAAATGTAATGTTTATATGATTTTGCACTGGAGGATACATTTGATGCTACTCGCCACATAATGGTGTGACAACATTATATTTCAGAAATGTGACAGTAATAAGGAATGTGTTTTCCTGATGCTCAGCTGTGGCCAAGCTGGGCCTTGGGACTACATTCCACCCCATAATTTACCAAGGAATGTATAAAATGAGGCATTCCTTGTACAAAATTATGCTAAATTCGAATTAGGCAAAATGTCCACCTTTCCATTGACTGAAAGAGTGTGACGCAATCTTTATTCATTTATACAAATTCAACCTATCCATGTTCAATTGGACAAACTGACCTTATTTATCAATGTTAAAACATATCAAATATGCACAGATAGCCATTTTGCTTTTCTTAAATGGAACTTGTAAATTAGTTCAAGAGGTGTCACAAAAGAAGCCATGATTATTGAAATCTCATTTTGAAGGAGCTGTACTACCCACAAATTTTCATCTAAATTAAAAGTGGTAACACACTTCCTTTCAGTTAAAAAAAAAAAAAAAAAAAAAAAACTACCCATCAAGCAAATACCCTGTAACTCTGCTGCATGTGCATCTCCATGCATCTAAAAGGGGGTATCAAAGAAATTAATGAGCAAAAATAATTAGAAATCCTCAGAAAAATAGATAATACATAAAAATTACCAATAGATGATCAATAATGAAGAGGAAAATATAAATGAAATCGCTTGGTAATGAAATCACAACATGCAATAGGAGAAGTTAAAAGTTACATCAATAAATTTCCACATATTTAAGGAAATACATGTAGATTATTGTAAAGGAAATATGTCTATAAGGAACAAGGTAAACTGATAAGGAAGAAAACCATGCAAATCTATGAGAAAAGTTCCAAATGTTTAAGGAAAGTCCAACATGTGTTGAATTAATATTTACTGTGGGACTTGATTTAGAATTTACTACAAAGACAATACAGATTTTTACATTTATTAAAATTGCTTTACAAAAAATTAAGTGGGTACTGGCACAAGTCCCACTGTATCAAGTGCACAGTGCCTCCAGAAACTCAGACATTGGCAGAAGTCCGTGATTCATTACCTTTGTAACACTAAAATTCTGATCAGATGCAAAAAGACATATGATAACATGAATATACACTTCATAAAATTTTTGAAATTTAAATATAATTATTATAATAATGATTAGAGAAAGGGAGGAATTAGATAAATTTAAACCTTTGTTCCAATGTACGAATAATAGTGCAGTAAGATTATGAGTGGAGACTTTTGTGTTCTTTTTTCCCCCCTTAGTGTTTCTTGTTTTCCTTTTCCTCAATTAATAATGGAAGTGTAGTAGGGTAAATTGAAGCTGAAACCTTTGTCAATACTGAACAGCAACCACAAGATATTTTAGGAGATATTGACCCAGACAACATCTATTTTAATCATATTAACAATAAGTGTTCTTATTATGATCAACAATTAAATGGAATTATGAATTCGGATCAGACATTGACAATAATACATATTAAGAGTAGGAGTCTCTATGCAAACTTTGATAGTATTAAGGAGTTTTAAATCAATGTAATACCCCATTTAGGATTATTGCAATAAGTGAAACGTGAAGTATAAAAAAGGTATATATGATAAGGCAACAGCTGCATAACTGTACAGGGCTTCAAGGCCATCAAGAAGTCTACCCCCAGGAGAGGAGAGAAGGGAGGAGGGAGTGAGAGCATGAAACCCTTTAGCTGGTCACTGTGACATAAAACTTTATCTTGGAACACAAAATACAATAGACATATCAAACAGCTTGTTAATATAGCATATTAAAACAGTTCATATATGGATATGAACACACACACACACACACACACACACACACACACACACACACACACACTTATAAAACATGTGATGTCAACAGATAAATGCATAAATAGTGAATTTCTATTACAAGGTAATATTAGATGATAAAAGTAGTTGGAAATCACACGTCAGATAAATACAAAACAAAGTTGCAAAAAATATTGCAATCATAAATAAAATAAAGACAAATCACTTTATATCTTGTATTGCTCATTGATATTTCCATACTTGACTTATTGTATAGAGGCCTGGGGTAACAATTATCAAAGTACACTTTATTCATTGCTAAAATTACAAAAAGGGCTGTCCATGTTACACACAAAGTCGGGTATCTTGAACATACTAATTTATTGTTTATACATTTAAAGTTATTGAAATTGCGGGATCTGGTTGATTATTATATAGAACAATTAATGTTTAGAAAAAAGAAAAAAACTTTTGCATAATTAATCAGTTAACTTACTAAAATAGTTATAAAATCCATAAGTTGCATATTTTAATAAAATTATTATAAAGTATAGCTTAAATTTTAGAAAAAAGAAAATCTTTATAAGAGCTAAAGGCTCAATAAAGCTTAATCTGGCATTGATAATCTTGTAGGTAGTTTGTTTGATAATATATTTGGTAAATGAAAAAAATAATTCAAGGAGCCCTTATAAGTATAATTATTAGTTTATTGATCTTTGTTTTTGTGGATGTTGTTGTATTCCCATGATTAAAGAATAAAAATTAAAAGAATAAAAATTAAAAAAAAATAAAGATCTATTTTAGTGGCCTTCTCTTCCAAGGGCCCACCTGCCCACCTATTGCCAGGATAATGACGAGGTTGTGAAACAACGGAACCTAGATGGGGATCTAGAAGAAGCCGAAGAGATAGTTTAGGGTCTGCAATAGGGTCTACAATGCACATTCACATGGTGTTAGATTTTGCTCTGCTGTGCTTCTGCCATACAGATTTTCTTTGTCATAAATGATTAATGAAAGAATAGATGCATGTATATGAATATATGTATGCATAGATGAGGATAATTTAGTTTTGAATATATTTTACACATATAGGATTGTTAGTTATATTAACCTCTTGCGCTCCGTTGTTCCGCGGGTGGGCAAGTCTCTGCGTCCTAGGACACACGAGGGCGCACTCCTGCGCCCTCATGCACGCTCGGACGCATAGTCCAGATTGTGGTGATGTAGGTGGTGTTGGCGTCCAAGCGCCACTGAAAAAAAAAAAAAAGCTGCAGCCACAGCGGCGAACAGATTAGTTCATCTGATTGACCTCTCATTCGACTAATAAGAGCCTTGAATTGGGTTTCTGAAACCTTGAACAGCCAATGAATGAAAACCTAGGAAGGAGGACCTGCCTACTGTGAATGCTGGAGCCAATTGAAGCACAGAAATTCAGGCTGGGTGAAGAGAGACTTACTGCTGCAGCAGATGAAAACAAAGGACGCTGGATGAATCTGCTACAGACCTCGCAGCATGGAGACCACCCACAAGTGGGACCTGCACTCATTCCAGCAGAATAGACGTTTAGGATTCTCTTCCGTCATCACAGACCGACGGAGGCTGACGACAAAGGTCGTAAATCATTCACCAAAACCGCAATATTGGAATTATGTTTTGATCGGGATCCACGAGCGGACCAGCGTCGCGTTCGTCTGACAATGGGGAAGAGAAGTTCGCCAGGACTCTGCTGCTGTGAAGAGGTAAGGTGTTATAAGCTAAATTATTATTTCTCCCTGAAAACTGTAATCCAAAAATGACTTTTGACCGATCGGTAAATTACAATTGTACGGCGCACGCACTTCGTACTTCGTGCGCCGCGATAAACGGTTCTTTTGCCGTGTTCGGACTGTGAACGCCCCACCCCCACCCCCGCTGCAGAAGAGGAGCGGGGGGGGGGGGTTCGCAGTCCGAACGCCCCCGGTCCGTGGGGGGAAGCCGCGCTGACTGCGCAGCGGTCGTCACAGACATATGAGTCTATTCCTTCATGTAGCGATGGCCGTCCTCTGTAGCGGGGGGGGGGGACAACCCCCCCCCCCCCCACACACACACACACACACACAGTAGCGAGGGGGGGAAGCCACTTCATTAGAGCCTAAAATGAAGATTCTACATTGAATTATTCAAAAGTTACAGATGTTTTTCCAAACTGTGCCATTTGGCACAATTTGGCACAGTTCCAAAACGCCTGGGAACAACCTGAGAACAAAGCTGTGAAAAATATTCATTTTTTGTGGTATTGTTACCAAATTTGGATCTCAGCTTGATAACACTTGGTTCTACATTTCTGTTGCATTTTCCAGCCGGATCGGACAGCTGTGTGTTATTTGCAAGCATTTGTATCCAAAAAAACACCGTGTCCAAATTTATTTTCTTCAAGTTCAGTATGTTTAGATGACTGTAACTCAGTGGCCGGAGCACGTAGAGAGATTATGTTTTTTTTGCCAAAAAATTCAAAGTGTTTTCTTTTAAATGAGACCAACCCCATGAAGATGCTGCAAAGGGTTGAATAACAGCTTTCGATTTACTTTAGGCACGTTATTTTTTGGCATTTTTAGGAAAATTGCCCGGAGTGCAAGGGGTTAACTCATGATGTCTGCACTACACCCGATGACTGGCGCCTAGCGGCTGCCCCGGCCTTGGATGCACTCTGCAGAGTGTGCCCAAATGCCAAGTCACGTTTCGTTACCTTGTATTCATACATGTGTAATGACAATAAAGTTGAATCTCATCTCATCTCATGTCCCCTGGAGAAATGGCGACCTGAGTGGGGCAGGTCTATGCGAATGCCGGAAGGAGGACATCACGCACATATAGAACTTTAGAAGCACTCCACACAGAGGATAGAATAGGATTATGAGATTTTTTTTTTTGTTACTTATTTGTACCCGTAGGTAGATTTGGTTTGCAGTCTGGTGACAAGCCACCGGCTGCCGGTCGCTGCGTGCGCGAGCGCCCTAAACCTACATGTTTTTGGTATGCGGGAGGAAACCAGAGAAATCCCGGAGTAAACCCACGCAACACGGGGAGAACAAGCAAACTCCACACAGCTCACTGTTGGTTGGGGGCTGGGATCGAACCCACGATCTCATGATCCCCGCGATCCCCCGTCCAAGGGTAAAACTGTGCTGCCACAGTGCTAAACCACTGCGCCACCATGCAGAGATGAGTTTAGACTCATATCAACAGGGGGAAGATGCAAAAATGTAAGTTTAGGTTATAGATAGATAGTGAAGTGCCCTAATAGGACACCTCAACAGGGGGTATTGTGGGTAAAATGACATGATTGCACTGTCTTTCTCACACTTCTTTATCTGCTTGCTTCACACACTACACTGCAGAGTTTAGTTTACACCCTATAATTCATTTGCTGAAATCAGTTAGAATCAGTTCTGCACACAGCAGAGCTGCCACACAATCGGAAGTGTCTTGATACAATGAGGTAAAACCCCTCCCTCTTGCATGAGGGAGTGGTTAAGCTAATAAAACCATTGGGCTCAATTTTGGGGTAACACATTCTCTTGGGGAATTGCCTAAAGAGTTGTGTTCCAGCGCTGCTTGTATGCATATCTCACTTTCAGTAAATTAAGTGAAAGTATACTTCATCTCTCAGTCTGATCATTAGGCCGTCGTATCAATGAACTGGGGTTTAAGGTATTTTAGACATAACAGTGGGGAAGGGGTGATGAGGTGATTGCCTCCTTGGTCTTTGCATAAAAAAATATACTGGGTGAAAGTGGGCAGAATGGAGGACAGGAAAGTATGGTCAAAATTTATGAATTTTTGCTAGCATTTGCCAGCGTTGCATTCACCGTTGGCAAACTTTTGCCAACTTAGGCTAGTGTATGTGTAGCTGTTGCCAACTTGGGTTAACTTAAACAAATGAATACTCAGCGCAAGTCAGCTGACATCACCGTCAGACAATGCTCATATAAAGATCAGGGTTTGTGGAGGCTTCCTGCCATTTTGAACTTGCTTTTTTGGGTGGGTTCACACTGCAACATTTGGACCAACTTTTACTGATAACGATGAATGAACGTCTGGCTCTGCTGGCAAAAGTTGGTAAAAGTTAGTGATAGTTGGTGTTTGTTGACAAATGCTGGCCAAAGTTGTATTCCTTGAAAATTTTTAGCATGCTGAAAATTTTCCCGACATTTGGAAATAAACATTGGTGAAAGTTGTGCTCAGTTTGTAAAATTTCCTAAGCGCTGGGCTAAGATATGCAGAGTTTGCCTAGGTCGGCCTTAATTCAGATTTGTTGGCAAACGTTGACTGAAATTGTGAATAAAATACTGTAATTTGTTCTGTCATAATTGTGAATTGTCTCAAAGGGCTATTATAGCTTATAAATATGGTATTTCACCTGCCAAAAAATTGATTAAAGGTCTTAATGTTGATTGAAGCAGTATGCATGCTTTAAAAATGATTTGGTTCAGGATTAAATTGTGAATAAAATACTGCAACTTGCTCCCTTGCACTTGTGAAATAGTCTCAAAGGACAATAATTCTGTATTTTACCCGCGAAAAATTGATTAAGGGTCTTTATCTGGATTAAAACTCCAGAAATTCAATCATAACTGGTTTATTTATGTGTATATAAACATGGTCAATGATCAGGTTTACATGTACACTAATAAACTGGTTATGATTGGATTTCTGCAGTTATCTGATTACTCAAGTGGCCATGTAAACAGAATAATCAGATAAAGGCCATGTAACTGGGGTCATTATTCCAACTCATTCAGGTTGTTCGTGTTTTGGAAAAGATCAATGTTTAAAAAATGTAAACATTTCACAATATACTTTACTTCTTTGTACTAAATTTGAAGTTGCCATTAAGTTGTTTTGCTATTATTTTACTGGTCCACCCACTTAACATTAAATCCAGTGCAGGGTTTCCTCCGGTAACATTTCCACGTGGCGGGTCGTCACCCTTGAAGTTATGCCGCCACACTAAGGAAATACAAATTTAAGAAAAAAATATGAAGGAATGACGGTCCGCAAGCGCGCACACGAACAACGCGCGTGACCGTCATCCGCGAAGAGTTCAGAAGCGCCCTGCCTGCGTGATCATTCCAGTTGGCAGGCAGAGTGTCTCGCTAGCGTCACTGTCCAAGAGAAGCATGAGCTTACTAAAGTACTTTAAATGTGGAAAAAAAAAAAAAAGGCAGAAAAGGTATGTAAGCAGCGGAGGCATTTATGGTGGTTTTAACCCCCTAGTAATGGAGACAATAATGAAGAGTCGCTTGGCTAACAGGTGTGGTCAGGATTCATATGCAGGGGAAGGCAAGAGTGACTGAATCACTGAGTATTTACTTCACAAGCCACTACAATATTAACTCATAATTCATGTTCACTATTATATACCTGGCAAGTTAAGATGACCAAAATTCACGAAGTCAATGACTTTAATCTGTCAACAGAATTCAGAGAAGCTAAATGTGCTAACAGTTGGATTTCAAAATAAGGGAGGTTTTTCCTGCTGTCTGGGTGGTGAGGAGATTTCTATAAAATTATAAATATATATAAATAATTTAGCAGAAATAACTGCATCCTTGGTCATTTAAGTTCATTTATGTCATTAAATTATATTATATAAAAATAAATATTTTTTTTTTCTTTAAAATTAGAGTTAAATTATTGTTCTGTTCTGGCTCTGCAAAATTATGGTCAAAAATGTAAATTGTATATGGAAAAAAAGTCAAAACTTTACCACAATCTGTTCCAGATTTATTTTTTTTTTTTAAAAAAACTAATTTTATTAAAAAAAATAGTCATGAAATAATCCAAAAAATTATAATAAAATCTCAAATGTACAAGAAGTCAATTTTACATGAGGAAATTACAAATTTGAGGAAAATTGTTGCAAATTTAGATACATTTACAAAGAAAAGCAGAAAACTACAAGAAAATTGTCATAAATTTTGGAGAAGAACCTCAAACCTGATGATTGAAGTTATTACTCAAGTTTTTACGTGGGTGCTCTTTGTACCCTTAACTCAACGAGAATGGGGTTTTTTTTGTCTACTTTTAATTATTAATTTCATAGCATTGCTTTTACATGAGTAGAATTTCTAGCTATTATACCCACCTCTGATCATATAATTTAAGTAAATCACTATTATGAATGTTTTTTTTCCCCCTTCTCTTTCCTGCTCTCTCAATGAGGGGAAAAAAAGGAACACTAGAATAAAAATACAAAAAAAAACAAAAACAAATTTTTGTCATTTATGTAAACCATGACAAACAAAATCATACAGGACAAAATGTGACACTTGATATTTTCTAAACTGTTTGTATACCACTATTGACAGAGAGAGAACCTGAATTAGACAGAGCTCAGAGAGGGAAAGATGAGACAGAAGAGAAGAGCCAAGTAGAGGAAAGTGTTCAGGCAGAAGGTCCACGAGCGGTGAGAGCAGAGGAAGGAGAGAAGTATGACACCAGTAAAAAGTTCAAACACAGGATGTCTGGGTGGGACCCCAACTGGCCCAATATTCCAACATTCAATCTTTGGCTGTACAGTACTTCAAATGGTAAGTTCCATAGGCAAAGTTACTGTGCAATTTTTTTTATTTTTTTTTTAAAAAGAAATACATCGTGTAAAATTAACATATAGGGCTGTCTACGCTTACATCACTGGTCTCATGAACACGCACTAATGGCACGTCGAGGTATCAACAAACGACAATTTCAGTGCATTTCTATGGCAATGTTGGCTAAATTTAAACAAAGAAAATGTCAAAATGTTACGCAACTGGCTCATGTAGTCATCGCCGTCTTATGAAAGATGGTGATAGCAATGAAAACAAAAGTTTTTTTAGATTTACATCGGCCAGCCGAGATTACCGAAGGAGGATTTTGTGGGCTGCCTTTTCATATGACTTGGCTAAAGGATGATATGACCCACATCTCTGTCTGGCCACAAATGGAGCTTGCTCCTGCTGCAGATATGTCTGTTTACCAAACTTTGGCACAGATTTACAAAGGAAGTGCAAATTAGACAGAGCGCCTCAGAGAGTGGCCAATTTTTGCCAGTGATATGCTAACAACACACAACATTATGAACACAGATGCAATCACTTCATTTCAATAATGCCCACCCATCCACTAAGAGCGCTGCAAAATTGCGCATAGGCACAGCTGATGAGGAAGTGGGTTATAAACACAGGCACAGCCAATTCAGAGGAACATAATACAGTGGTGTGAAAAAGTGACTGCCTCCTTCCTGATCTCATTTTTTATGTTTGTCACACTTAAATATTTCCGATCAAACAAATTTAAATATTAGACAAAGATAACAAGTAAACACAAAACACAGTTTTTAAATGAAGGTGTTTATTAATAAGGGGGAAAAAAAATCCAAACCTACATGGCCCTGTATGAAAAAGTGATTGCCCCCTAAGCAGCAACAACTGCAATCAAGCATTTGCGATAACTGACAATGAGTCTCTTACAGTGTTGTGGAGGAATTTTGGCAGACTTTGGCGGACTTTGCAGAATTATTGTAATTAAGCCACACTGGAGGATTTTCGAGCATGAACCGCCTTTTTAAGGTCCTGCCACAGCATCTTAATCGGATTCTGGTCAGGACTTTGATTAGAAAACTCCAAAGTCTACATTATGTTTTTCTTAAGCCATTCAGAGGTTGACTTGCTGGTGTGTTTTGGATCATTGTCCTGCTGCAGAACCCAAGTGCGCTTCAGCTTGAGGTCATGAACAGATGGCCAGATATTCTACTTCAGGATTTTTGGGTAGACAGCAGAATTCATGGTTTCATTTACCACAGCAAGTCTTCCAGGTCCTGAAGCAGCAAAACAGCCCCAGACCATCACACTACCACTATCATATTTTACTGTTGGTATAATGTTCCTTTTCTGAAATCCTGTGTTACTTTTACGCCAGATGTAATGGGACACACACCTTCCAAAAAGTTCAACTTTTGTTTTGTTAGTCCACAGAGTATTTTCCAAAAAGACGTGGGGATGTTCAAGATGTTCTCTGGTAAAACTGAGACGAGCCTTTTTATTGTTTTTGTTCAGCAGTGGTTTTCGTCTTGGAACTCTGCCATGCAGGCTATTTTTGCCCAGTCTTTCTTATAGTGGAGTCATGAACATTGACCTTAACTAAGGCAAGTGAGGCCTGCAGTTCTTTGGATGTTGTTGTGGGGTCTTTTGTGACCTCCTGGATGAGTCGTCGCTGAGCTCTTGGGGTAATTTTGGTCGGACAGAAACGCCAGGGAAGGTTCACCACCGTTCCATGTATTCACAATTTGTGGATAATGGCTCGCACTGTGGTTCGCTGGAGTTCCAAAGCTTTAGAAATGACTTTATAACTTTTTTCCAGACTGATACAGTGCATCTGTAAAGTATTCAAAACACTTCACTTTTTCCACATTTTGTTATGTTACAGCCTTATTCCAAAAGGGATTAAATTTATTTTCCTCTCAAAATTCTACACATAAGACCCCATAATGAAAATGTGAAAAAAGTTTGACATTTTTGCAAATTTATTAAAAATTAAAAAAAAACCTAAGAAATCACATGTACACAAGTATCCACAGCCTTTGCTCAATACTTTGTTGATGCACCTTTCGCAACAATTACAGCCTCAAGTTTTTTTCAATATGATGCCACAAGCTTGGCACACCTATCTGTCGGTGGTTTTGCCCATTCCTCATTGCAGCACCTCTCAAGCTCCATCAGGTTGGATGGGAAGCATCGGTGCACAGCCATTTGCAGATCTCTCCAAAGATGTCCAACTGGATTCAAGTCTGGGCTCTGGCTGGGCCACTCAAGGACATTCAGAGTCGTCCTGAAGCCACTCCTTTGATATCTTGGCTGTGTGCTTAGGGTTGTTGTCTTGCTGAAAGATGAACCGTGACCCCAGTCTGAGGTCAAGAGCGCTCCGGAGCAGGCTTTCATCAAGGATGTCTCTGTACATTGATGCATTCATCCTTCCCTCTATCCTGACTAGTCTCCCAGTTCCTGCCACTGAAAAACATCCCCAAAGCATGATGCTGCCGCCACCATTGGCATGGTTATGAGCAGTGCCTGGTTCCCTCCAAACATGATGCCTGGTATTCACACCAAAGAGTTCAATCTTTGTCTCATCAGACCAGACAATTTTGTTTCTCATGGTCTTAGAGTCCTTCAGGAGCCTTATGGCAAATTCCAGGCAGGCTGCCATGCGTCTTTTACTAAGGAGTGGCTTCCGTCTGACAACTCTACCATACAGGCCTGATTGATGGATTGCTGCAGAGATGGTTGTCCTTCTGGAAGGTTCTCCTCTCTCCACAGACGAATGCTGGAGCTCTGACAGAGTGACCATTGGGTTCTTGGTCACCTCCCTGACTAAGGCCCTTCTCCCCTCGATTGCTAAGTTTAGACGGCCGGCCAGCTCTAGGAAGAGTCCAGGTGGTTCTGAAATTCTTCCATTTATAGATGATGGAGGCCACTGTGCTCACTGGGACCTTCAAAGCGGCAGAAATTTTTCTGTCCCCTTCTTCAGATTTGTGCCTCGAGACAATCCTGTCTCGGCGGTCTACAGACAATTCCTTTGACTTCATGCTTGGTTTGAGCTCTGACACACACTGTCAACTGTGGGACCTTCTATAGACAGGTGTGTGGCTTTTCAAATCAAGTCCAATCAACTGAATTTACCACAGGTGGACTTCAATTAAGCTGTAGAAACATTAAGGATGATCAGTGGAAACAGGATGCACCTGAACTCAATTTTGAGCGTCAAAGCATCATTATCATCATCACAGCAGTCTGTCGTGGGTGAAAATGACCATTTCATTTCGGTCAGATCAGATTCCTCCACACAGCTCTGTCCTTAGGAGTTCCTGGCAGTGGAAGGCTGTCTATGTCCAACTTCTTCAAGTTTCTTTTTAGTGTCTTTAAATCTGAGCCTTGGTCTACCCTGATTGCGTTTGCCCTTGCATAACTGTGTAGAGTAACTGCCAAGGGAGACGCTGGTGGTCCATCCTCTCAACATGTCCAAGCCATCTCAGGTTCATCTGTATTAGCATGTCCTCCATTGATGGTAGACCAGCTCGTTTCATCACTTCTATATTGGTTATCTTGTCTTTCCATGAGATGTTCATTATGGCTCGAAGGTGTTTCATCATGTAGGTGTGGAGTTTCTTCACCTGCACTCTGTAGACAGTCCAAGTTTCAGCACCGTACAATAGAGTAGCCAGTACTGTCACTCTGTACACTTTGCATTTCACACGGATAGACATGTCGATTGTTCCACAGTCTCTCCCTCAAGTTTCCAAACACAGTGCTCGCGCTTCCCATTCTGAGAGAGTTCATCCTCCAGCCCAGTTTTCTCTGAAACAGTACTCCCTAGATACTTGAAAGTCTTGCACTTGACTAGTGGCTCTATACCAATGCTCATCTCTTCTGGCAGTGATGTTGATAACTGGAACTTTGGTGGTTGCTAGAGGCACTCTGTCTTCTTGACGTTGATCCGGAGGCTGAATTGGCTAGCTGCTCTTGCAAATTTCTCCACGAAGGATTGCATATTTTCCACACTGTGTGCAACTTGAGCACTGTCGTCGGCAAAGAGCATTTCTCTTACTACCTTTATTGATGTCTTACTCTTGGCTTTAAACTGTGCCACATTGAATAAGTCTGCTTCTTTCCTTGTTTGAATGTATACTCCTTCTGAAGTGTCTTTGAAGGCCACCTCAAGCATGGCTGCCAGATATAGCGAGAAGAGTGCAGGCGCCAGCATGCACCCTTGTTTCACCCCGTTGCTTACTGAAAAGTCTTTAGATACTGAACCATTCATTGCCACATTTGCTTGCATACCTGTATGGAGTGCCTCGAAAAGGCTGACAAACTTCTCTGTACAGCCATATTTCTTGAGTACCTGCCAAAGTCCTTGTCGCGTAAACAGTATCGAAGGCTTTACTGAAGTCTATGAAGACTACATAAAACGGCATGTTCTGCTCGATGCACTTTTCTTGAACCTGTTTCTAGCAGAAAATCATGTCCATTGTGTTTCTTCCACTTCTAAAGCCGCACTGGGTTTCTGGTAGTACATTCTGCGAGATGTGTTCATCGAGTCTGTTCAGTAGTACACGTGAGAGAATCTTACCAACAGTGGCTAGCAGTGATATACCTTGGTAATTTCCATAATCTTTCCTGTCACCATTCTTGAACAAAGGCACAATACTTGCATCCTTCCAGTCTTGAGGAACTTTCTGGGCATCCCATATCTCTTGGATGAGCTTGTGCAGGCAGTTGGTCAGCTGAACACCACCAAATTTCCACACTTCCGCTGGAATTCCATCCCTTCCTGGAGCTTTACCATCCTGTGTTGTCCCGATAGCTGCCATTAGTTCATCAAAATTTGGTGGTTCATCCAGACTTGATACAGCTGGTCGCTGCACTAGAGCTTCTTTAGCCTCTTCAGTGAGATCTCCAGGGTTGTTTAGTAGTTGGTCAAAGTTGTCTGCAAATCTGTCCAGGATCTTGTCTTTCTCCTGCAAAACCGTTTCACCATCCATAGCCTTTAGTTGGATCAATCCTCTTGGTTTAGGGCCGTAGATTTCTCTCAAACCTGTGAAGAATGTTTTCATGTCCTTCCTGTCTGTTGCAGTTTGAAGTCCGTCCGCTTTTTCATCCCAGCAGTTGGACTTCATCTCTCTGGTGTACTTCTGTAGCTCACTCTGAGCCTTTGAGTATTTCTTGTTCTTCGACCTTGTGTTACACTGTATGTTTTCCTGCCTAGCTGTATTCCTCGCTTCTAGTAGTTTCTTCAGGTGTTCATCATGCTCAAACCAATCTTGATGTTTCCTCTCAGGGTGGCCTAATACATCACTCGCAGCCTAATACACTGTATCCTTCAGTGTTGCCCATTTCTCTTCCATTTCATTCTCTGAGTTGTTGCTGTCTCAGTCTTTCAAGTTTTCACCCATTCCCTGTGTAAGTTCTTCCTGCTTCTTTTGGCCTTTCAGTGCACTACTGTTCAGCTTCCGTGGTGCTTCGCACCAGTCCTGCAGTGCAGTTTTTGTCTGCAAATCCTTAATCTAGATCTCAGCATAACATGATCAGTACCACAGTCCATGCCTCTCATTGCTCTGGTGTCCAATACATCCCTTATGTATCTCTGCCTGACTATGATGTAGTCTAATAAGTGCCAGTGCTTGAATCTTGGGTGCATCCATGTCTTCTTGTGTGTGTCCTTGTGCTTAAATAGAGTGTTGGTTATCACAAGGTTGTATTCTGAACATAGTGCAAGTAGAAGTTCTCCATTAGCATTGCACTTGCCTACTCCATGACTGCCTAGCACTCCTTTCCATTTCTCAGTGTCCGAACAAACTCTGGCATTAAAATCTCCAACGATTATCAGCCTGTCATCAGTCGGTACATGCCTGATAGTCTCACATAAATGACTGTAGAACTCTTCCTTCATCTCCTCTGTGTTGGTCATTGTTGGGGCATATACACTGATGAGTGTGGCATACATCTTCCGCTGTAGTGGGAGTCTCAGTCATTATCCTGTCGTTGATTGGAACCAGTTCCTCATCAAGCATTGCAGCCATCTCCATTCTAACTGCAAAGCCCACTCGTGCTTCTCTCCTTTCTTGAGTTGATCTCCCACTCCAAAAGAAGATGTATCCATGGTCTTCACAGCTGTCATATCCAGGCAATCTTGTTTCACTAAGGGCAGCTATGTCTACATTGTACCTGTTCATTTCCATGGCCACAAGCGCAGTCTTTCTTTCTGGGCGTTGTGATGTTGTTCTGTCCAACATAGTGCGTACATTCCATTCTGCTACACATAAGGCTGGTGTTTTCCTCTTCTTTTGTCTTCCTGCTGTGAATACTTATATACATGTGATTTCTTAGTTTTGGGGTTTTTTTTTATTATTTTTAATAAATTTGCAAAAATCTAAAAAAATAAATCACATTTTCATGGGGTATTGTCTGTAGAATTTTGAGAGAAAAAATATTTTAATCCCTTTTGGAATAAGGCTGTAACATAACAAAATGTGGAAGAAGTGAAGCGCTCTGAATACTTTCCAGATGCACTGTAGATCTCATTTACTTGGTTTTTCCATTTGTTCCTGAATTTCTTTGGATCACAGCATGATGTCTAGCTTTTGAGGATCTTTTGGTCTACTTCATTTTGTCAGGCAGGTCCTATTTAATTGATTTTTTTGATTGCGAACAGGTGTGGCCTTAATCAGGAATAGGTGTGGCTAGAGATACTGAACTCAGCTTTCCAAAGATGTGATAAACCACAGTTCATTTATGCTTTAACCGGGGGTGGGGGGTGTCACTTTATCACACATGGCCACGTAGGTTTGGATTTATTTATTTTTTTTTTTTTTTAACCCTTAATAATAAATACCTTCATTTAAAAACTGCATTTTGTGTTTACTTGTGTTATCTTTGTCTCATATTTAAATTAGTTTGATGATCTGAAACATTTAAGTGTGACAAACATACAAACGCCTGGACGCCTCCCACTTGAGGTGTTTCAGGTACATCCCACTGCAAGGAGACCCCGGGGCAGACCCAGGACTCGGTGGAGAGACTATGTCTCTCAGCTGGTCTGGGAACGCCTTGGTATCCTCTCTGAAGAGCTGGAGCAGGTGGCTGGGGAAAGGGAAGTCTGGGCTTCTCTGCTTGAACTGCTGCTTCCGCGACCCAGACCTCCGGAAAAGCGGTAGAAGATGGATGGATGAAACATACAAAACCAATGAGGAATCGGGAAGGGCACAAACACTTTTCAATCCACTGTATTTAAATGGCACATACTAATAGTCTGGTCAGTTTACTAAAGCTGAGTGAATCGCTCATTGAAATTAATAAGTGTCTACTTCACTTTGCTAGGCAGGTCCAATTTCAGTGATTTCTTGATTGAGAACAGGTGTGGCAGTAATCAGGCCTGGGTGTGGCCAGAGAAATTTAACTCAGCTTTCCAACGATGTGATAAACCACAGTTAATTGATCTTTGGGGCTCAGAGCCATGAAGGTTTGGGGATTTTTTTTTTACCCTTAATTAACACCATTTAAAAACTGTATTTTGTGTTTACTTGTGTTATCTTTGTCTAATATTTAAATTTGTTTGGTGATCTGAAACATTGAAGTGTGACAAACATACAAAAAAAATGAGAAATAAGGACACATTTTTCACACCACTGTATATATCTATATCTATAAATGTATAAAAATATGACAACTAAAAGCTGACCCGGAAGTTTTGGCTCCGTTTCTGCTTTCAAAAGACTTTTCTTCTCCACCGCTTGCTGCCCCCAGATGAAAATCCACAGAATAGCTATGTGGGACTAGAACGTTCTGAATGAGGCTTTAGGAAATTATGAATCACTTTATAAATCACTGGATTGAAAATGCACTTGTATATGTCCAGACTGGATCCTGGGGTCCACTTGGGGTGCTCACTTGGTCAGGGATCCACTTGACCTGAATCCCTGCCATCACTTGAGTTAGAACCATTTTAAACTATAATTTTATAGTTCTAGTTCTCTTTATAGCGCTTGGTGTGAACGACTCTTAACCTCTCCCCAAAAAGGAAAGAGCGTCCTGTAAGTTACTGCAGATCTTCTGGACCAAAATCCTCCCAAAGTCTCTTTTCTAGCGTGTCTGATCTCATTGTAGTTTCACATACCTGTTGTTGTTCGGAGCTTCATGACATCCAACAGTTTCTTCTGACTTTCCATCTTTTCTTTGCCTCTCTGTGTGTTTCTTTTTCAGCAGCAGTTTGTCTCTCGCTGATAACATGAACACACTGTTGCTTCACTAAATAAAACGCTGATCTTCTTCTTCTGTTTTTTGGCGGGGGCACCCAACTTAAAGGCGCATTACCGCCATCCAGCGTTGGAGTGTGGACCAGACATTATACCCCAAACACCCTCCAAAAAAAATAAAACCTATATTCTATTAATTAGACCCGTATCTTTAAGGTAAACCAACAACTTTCTTACCCCAACCCCCACCATCATGCTTAAGTTAGCATCACCCACCCCTAATTCTCTAATTCCCTCCACTAATCTGTCTCTCTCCTGGGTTTACTTCTGGCAGTGGAGAATGACATGTTCCACACTTTCTTCCTCTCTCTCACAATAATCGCACATCCCTGTCGGGTGCTTACCTACCAAATGCAAAGTTTTGTTTAACCTAGTGTGTCCCATCCTTAGCCTAGATAAAATATTCTCTTCCTTTGTATTTCTTGTCCCCATCCTGCCCTTCACTCCAACCGCACTCTGGATAGCATACAAATGTCGCCCTGTTTCCCCTGTGTCCCACCTATGCTGCCACTCCTGCCTAATATACTCTTTAATCAGCGTTTTTGCCTCAGATTTACTCAATGAAATATCCCACACCTCCCAGTGCCCCAGAGCCTGTTTAGCCAATTTATCTGCGACCTCGTTTCCCTTTACCCCCCTGTGAGCTGGAATCCACATAAACACCACAGCCACCCCTTTGTTTCTGAGTCTATATAAAGTCTCATATATCTCATAGACCAAGTCCTGTCTGCTATCGGATGACCCTGATTTTATTGACAGCAAGGCTGCACTGGAATCCGAGCAAAGGACAAAATCCTTGATCGTCAGCTCTTCAATCCTCTGCAATGCAGTCACCAAAGCCAACAATTCGACTGTATATACAGACAGATGGGAAGATGTTCTTCTATTAACAGATATTTTTAAGGCAGGGATATGGAAAGCAAACCCAGTGCAGCCCGTGTCAGGATCCTTTGATCCATCCGTGAATACTGGGGTAAGGGAGTGATATATTGTTCCCAACCGATCTTCTACTAAAACTGCAGCGTTTCCAAATTCTCTGCACCCTCGCATCTTTTCCAAAAAATACAAATCAACTGACACTGGGTAGAAAAACCATGGAGGAGTGACTGGCAAAGGAACTGATGGGATATATGTTCTATCACATAACTTCATATCCCTGGCCACTCTCCCAGCGTAAAATGCAAAATTCTCCCCTTTACCTCTTTCCCCCTCCCAACAAGGCAACAACACTCTGACTGTAGGGTGTTTCTCTTGAGCGTGCCCCTGCAGATTGACCCAGTAGCTCATCATCATCTGTTTACGCCTGATATTTAATGGCATTTCCCCCATTTCCACCTGGAGAGCAGCAACAGGAGTTGTTTTAAAAGCCCCACAGCAGATCCTCAGTGCCTGGGCCTGGATGACATCCAACTTGCTCAACGTGGTTTTGGAAGCAGATCCATATACAATACACCCATAATCCAATACAGACCTAATTAACGCAACATAAATGTTTTTCATAGCCGTTCTACTAGCACCCCACTCAATCCCTGTCAAACACCTCATCACATTCAGTACTTTTTTGCACTTAGCTGACATCTTCTGAATATGCTCCCTCCAAGTTAGATTAACATCAAACCAGATACCCAGAAACCTGAAAACTTTGACTTGCTCTAATTCCTGAGCGTACAATGTTAACTGGGCATCAGCTACCCTTTTCCTTGTGAACACTACTATCTTTGTTTTCTCAACAGAGAATTTAAATCCCCAGGAATATGACCACCCCTCCACTGCACTGTATTTTCCCTCTTATACACTTAAAATTACTCCCTCTTTTCCATAATGCCCCATCATCAGCAAATAAAGAACGGCCAATGTCATTTTTCACAACAGAGAAAACATCATTTATCATAATAGAAAAAAGTACTGGGCTTATAACACTACCCTGGGGGGTGCCATTTTCCACCAAGTACCTATCTGACATGGCTCTGCCCACTCTAACTTGAATGTGCCTATTAAACAAAAAATCTTTTATCCAGTTAAATGTTCTCCCAGATATTCCTATCATACTTAGCTTTATCATTAGCCCCTCCTTCCACAACATGTCATATGCCTTTTCCACGTCAAAGAACACTGCAATTACCGACTCTTTGTTTACTTGAGCCTTCCGTACCTCTGTCTCCAAACACACAACTGGATCCATAGTTCCCCTTCCTTTTCTAAATCCACTCTGATGTGGTGACAAAATTCCCCTACTTTCAAGATAGAAAGCAATCCTATCTGTGATCATTCTCTCCATTATTTTTCCCAAATGCGATGTTAGAGCTATAGGCCTGTAACTCGCTGGGTCTGAGGGATCCTTTCCAGGTTTCCTTATAGGAACAATCACAGCTTCTTTCCATGCAGTTGGGAGCTTTCCCTTTTCCCACACTTTGTTGTAGACTTCCAATAGTTTCCTCCTTGCCAAAGTCCCTAAGTGTTTCACCATGATGTAACAGATACTGTCTTTCCCAGGGGATGTTAATCCTGATTTGTTTACCGCTCTTTCCATTTCATCTAGAGTGAAAGGAGAATCCAACGAGCTACTAAAATCACACCTTTCCTCCAAAACCCCAGGGTGTGCTAAACTCGTCCTACTTCTTCCTCCTTTACCCTCTTCAGTCAAATTGCTTGAGCTATGAATTTGAGTCAGGCTCTTTGCTATCATTGTTGCTTTTTCCTCATCAGTTATTGCAATCTCTCCCCCACTTTTTAGTATTGGATACTGCCATTCCCTCCTGACTCCCCTCATAGCCTTGATCATGCTCCATACATCTCCCACGGCTGTTGATCTACCTACAGTGCTACAGTATCTCTGCCAGCTTTCCCTCTTGGCCCTCCGGATAGTTTTCCTGGCTTTTGCCAGTGCTCTCTTATAATTAATCAAGTTTTGCCAATTATGAGTTCTCCTTAGGACCTTAAGTATCTTATTCCTCTCTTTAATAGCTCTAGTGCACTCCTCTGTCCACCAAGGCACTGCTTTCTTTAATCTTTTCCCTTTACTTTTAGAGATTGACTGATTGGCTGCTTCCAGAAAAATAGTTTTAATACTTTCCTCCATGCTTTCAATGTCTTCACTGACCTCTACTAGGGGAATGTCTCTCTCACAAATAAACTTAAATAACTTCCAATTAGCAGTGCTAAAAACCCACCTCCCTTCCCTGTGACCACTTACCCTATTCACTGAAATGAAAAGATTACAATACACTGGAAAATGATCACTTCCCACTGAAGACTCCTCCAAAACCTCCCACTCACACACTTGCAATATTACTAGTCACCAACGTCAAGTCAAGAACTGAACCACTCCCCGTATGTACATCAATTCTAGTTGCTCTACCATTGTTAAAACATACTAGCTTCTTCTCTTCCAAGAGTTCTTCAATAATCTCACCATTTATGTCTGTATAATTTGCCCCCCATAACACATTATGGACATTAAAGTCCCCACAAACTATCACCCTGCTCCCATCTATCCCCTCCATCTGAGATAATTGACTCAATATCAGCCTCCTACAAGGATTATACAAATTAACGACTACTAATTCCCCCTCTTTAGTCCAAATTTCAACTACCACGTATTCCAGCTCAGCCCCTTTACCTATCTCTCTAAACTGAATTCCCTCCCTCACAAATGTTGCACACCCACCTCCCATTCCCTCCTTTCTATCATTCCGAATAGAAACATATCCCACTATTTTAAAATCCAGATTAGGTTTCAACCACGTCTCCTGAACACAAGTAACATCTGGTTTGTCTGAAAGTTCCTCAATGTATCTTTTTGAATTCCTGTCCATTTGCCAACAAACTTCTTGCATTCCATTGAATCAATATGACCATCCTCACAATTCCTTTCCAGTCGATGCTTGGTCCTGACTTGTCTGGCTACTGCGCCCACTCCTCACCTCCTCCCAAGTTAAACCACTGAAACCAAGATGATTAGCTGCTGCTTTCACTATTATTTGAATTCTTTCAGTTTTAGACTTTACTTCCATTGTGGCATTTACAACTCCTGCTATAAAAATAACCAGTCTCTTCAGATCAACCTGGATTTCCCCATTCCGTACCAGCTCTCTTTCCCCTACAGGCAGCCTCCCCCCAGTCCTTTGCCCATTCCCTCCTCCCTGGTCCATCCTTTTCACTGCTTCAGCATAAGAAACTTTACTCTGTACTCTGACTCGCTGAATTTCCCTTTCTCTCATCATTCTTTCACAGCCTCCATAGGCCACATTATGATTCCCGCCACAGTTACAACACTTTGGTGTTTCTTGCTCACATTCTCCATACTGATGGTTGCCCCCACACCTTGCACACCTTTTTCTCCATCTACAAGTGTTAGCTATGTGTCCAAACCTTTGGCAATTATAGCACCGAATTGGATTAGAGACAAATTCTCTTACCCCATACCTCAAAAAGCCCAAATTTACACTTTTGGGGAGCACTTCTCCTTCAAACTCAACCACCACACCCTCAGTGTCTCTCCTCTGTCCTTCCCGGGTGGCCTGTAGCCTACGAGCTGCTTTTACTACCCCCCTTTTAAATTAGCTTTAATTTCTTCCATTGTCATTCCTATTGGCACCCCCCAAATTACACCCTTGTTCCACTTTGATCCGTTATCAATAATGCTTGTATTTTTCACTTTGAACCGCCCAACCTCCCTCATTTTGTCAGCTCTTTCCCTTTGCTCCTCATTCCTGCATACAATCAGTAGATTTCCATCCCTCAATACCTTTGCCATGAGTATATCTCCTACCTGGTTTTTCAATATTGTTGTTAATTTAATTGGGCTCATTGTGGATATCCCCTTTTCATCCTCGAACCTTACAATAATTTTGAATTTGGCTCCTTCCTGCCCTCCTCCCTCCGCACCACCACCACTTCCACTACTTCTAGCCTTCTTTGCATTATTTCCAGGAAAGTTATTCTCCCTTTTCTCTTTCCCTTTCCCGCTTCCCTGCCCAGTATCCATACTGTCTTCACTGTCCCACAAATCAGAATCTCCCCAGTCTGGCCCATTCACAACGCCGCTGCTCCGACCCGCCACACCTGTCTTTACCCTGCTCCTCCTCTCCATTTTCCCATGCCTGCACACTCCAGTCCCGTCACCCAACCTCCTTGCCAAACCGACCGACAAACTTCTCTGCCTCTCTCTCTGAGATCTAACCATCCGACGCTTCCTTTCGTTTGATGAAGTTCAAAGTTTCGGCGTTCAAACTTGAGGAAAACCAGCCCTTCCGTCCTGCAGTCTTTTCCAAAGTCCAAACTCTCCAACCATTTCTCTCACACACTGCTTACTTTCTACTGCCCTGTGAGTAACTCTCGGCTTCATAAAACGCTGATCTGACTCCCTGCATGGTTTAAAGCGAACCACGGTAGCTTCCGGTCACGTGATCGGATGTTTAGAAAACTTATTAACAGCATGCTCTGTTTTTCTGTGATAAGTTTATGTCGACCTGATAAACACAGTGTTAACTGATTCCAGAAAAAACATATAAAAAAAACTATTTTTTTTTTGTGAGTGGATGCGAAGTCACTAATGTGACGTCATTTTGACGTATGTGTTCCTCAACTCAAATGGAACTGTATATGACACCATTCGAAGCAGGTGGTTGCCAAAGTCGGCCGGCTGGCTGGCACAGCTATTGCCGCTGTCCAGGAAGGACGGATAATTTGTTCACACATAGGGAGTTGTTCAGAACTCCTTATAAGAACTCCTGATACAAAGATATACAGTGATGATATAGAGTGAAGTACATGGCGGTAATGCACCTGTAAGCTTGTTGCCAACCGCCAATCAAATCTAAAAGAAGAAGAGCTCAAATGGCCACGGGACCGATGGAGCTTTGAGGTCTGTACCGAGACTTTCTGGTAAAACTGTTAAAAAGACTTTTGTTGGTCACCAACAAATGTGAGGAATATTTGTGAGACGACAACTAAGTTGACCCGGAGAAGGTGCTGGTTCCGTTTCTGCTTTCAAAGAGGATTTAAAAGGACGGTGAACCAAGATAAAACCAGCTAGCTTAACTAACTTAGTGTTGTAGGATGCGTCTGGTGCATGTGTTTGGATAGGGCAGCTCAGTGCGTGAACGTGAGTGAGTGAGAGCGTGCGCGAAGCCGAGGCGCCCCCCCGGTGTGTGTGGAATGACCCCGAGAGCGAACGGTGTGTGATTTGGTGCGGATGAGTAGAAAGAGAGCGAGGCGACCGGAGCAGGTAGAATTTGTCGCTAACAACAGTACTGTATATAAATAAAGCCCCAACGCTTCAGCAAAACGGCCTGTGCTTCTGTCTACCACCATATCTTTTTTTTTTTTAACAAGAGTGAGGTTTACTCGGGAGTTGACCCCGGAGGAAGAGCTGCCTCCGGCCCTGGAGAAGATAGATCTCCCCTGCATCCCCCAACCACGGTTAGGAGACGAAAGGCAGGAACGGTCAACACTGGCGACCACGAAGGGACTCTCACATTGTTTAAAGGGTGGTGAGTACAGAAAGAAAAGGACAACAATGTGGCGGTTCGGTTAACCCCCACAACAGATTAAGGACACTCAGTTCTCTTCTCTTGGTTTTTCCCGCTGCACTACTGAGATGTAATGTGCCATTCATGTATTGTGATGCAATGTGCCATGCATGTATTGTGATGCAATGTGCCATGCATGTATTGTGATGTAATGTGCCATTCATGTATTGTGATGTAATGTGCCATTCATGTATAGTGTTCATGCGTCCTGTCCTTACTGTGACCTAGAGACAGTTCAATATGTAGATGTGCCTTGTAACCTCTTTGTCCTGCACCTGGAGCAGAGGACAGCAAATCTGCCTATTGTTATGTAGGTCTCTTAAATGCAAATGTCTCATGCCTGTTCTGCAGTCCCTTTGATCGTACCAACTGCTGTGAATCCACTTTGATGTATTGTCTGAGTTGGGTATAAATACTGCACAGGTTCTGTAACTCGCCCTCTCAATTCCACTTCCTCAACTGCTGCTGCTGGACACAGACTTTGTGTCCTCCTCCTCTGAGAGCCACTTGGGCTCGCTCCCGGCGCACATGCACGGCGCCGAGAGCGGAGCTTGTGACGGTGGTATGATTAATAAACTCTACTTAAAACCACATCGTCGCTTATTATTTTTTTCATGCCGCCGCACTGGTGACCCCAAAGACGCACACGCTTTGTGCGACGCAGCCTTCTGGTCTGGACATCCACGCTGAACCGGCCGAGGGACACAAGACGTCTCCTCCCTCTCGCCGCTCCAACACACCATGACCGGAAGGCAGAAAGGAACACGCTGCCAGTGAACGCTTCACTGGCGACCCCGAAGACGCACACGCTTTGTGCAAAGCAACCTTCTGATCTGGACAGCTGCACTGGTACCCGTTCTTCATGATGAGATCTGCACGTCTGAGATCTGCTCATCCACGCTGGACCGGCCGCGCTCGCAGCTCCTCCACACGAGAGCGCAGGCACCTCGTTCCCTCTCCACGACAGCGACCTCCATGGCCGGCGGAGAACGCAACGCGTGGACCTGAACGCACCACGGCCGAGCGGTGGCAAAGATCGTCTATTCCCTCCCACCGCTCCAAAGCATCTGCACGAGCCTGAGGGACAAAAGATCGCCTATTTCCTCTCACCGCTCCAACGCACCATGGCCAATCTGCAGCCACAGCTCAATCCGGATTTTATCGGTGCCGTCTGCGCCGATCCCCACCAAGATTCTGCACCCTGGTTCTCCTCTCCAGCTGGCCCACCCACGCACGGAACCCCGGCACACGCACTGGGGAGTTACAAGGACGGCGCACCACACACAGGGCAATTACGGCTACAGAGACCGCCATCGTCCTCCACCGCTGCACATGCCCGAGAAAAACGGCCGATCGCCACCCTCGGAACCTTCAGGGCTGCCCACACACCTGAAGCACGCTCGCAGCTCGCCCACAGGATTCATTAATGGTCTCAGCCACGGCACATAAGGGAATTCAGCCGTCAGCTTTTCTCGAGGACTTTAGGGCTGCGCCCGCACCTAAAGCCAACAAGCCAAGTCCCTCTGCTTCCTTTTTTTCCCTTACAGCCACTACGCAGCCTCGCCACTCCTGTTTTCTTCATGGCCACGAGAGGAGCCAGAGACTAATTTTTCTTCTTGTGGACCTCTGCACGTTCAACGGGACGGCCCTTCGACATCACGGACCCACAAGCAATTTTTGCGCGGTTCGGACGATTTCACTGTCCCCCTGCCGGCATTTACTACCCCCCTCCTCCCTCCCCCTCCGCCTGCAGCGAGCTTCTCCCACAGCTCGCTCCCATAGAGGGATTATCGAGGTCTCGGCCCCCTGCCGTGCCCTCTGGGGGGGAGCGTGTGTGGCGGTTCGGTTAACCCCCACAACAGATTAAGGACACTCAGCTCTCTTCTCTTGGTTTTTCCCGCTGCACTACTGAGATGTAATGTGCCATTCATGTATTGTGATGCAATGTGCCATTCATGTATAGTGTTCATGCGTCCTGTCCTTACTGTGACCTAGAGACAGTTCAATATGTAGATGTGCCTTGTAACCTCTTTGTCCTGCACCTGGAGCAGAGGACAGCAAATCTGCCTATTGTTATGTAGGTCTCTTAAATGCAAATGTCTCATGCCTGTTCTGCAGTCCCTTTGATCGTACCAACTGCTGTGAATCCACTTTGATGTATTGTCTGAGTTGGGTATAAATACTGCACAGGTTCTGTAACTCGCCCTCTCAATTCCACTTCCTCAACTGCTGCTGCTGGACACAGACTTTGTGTCCTCCTCCTCTGAGAGCCGCTTGGGCTTGCTCCCGGCGCGCATGCATGGCGCGCATGCATGGCGAGCGGAGCTCGTGACGGCGGTATAATTAATAAACTCTACTTAAAATCACAGCATCGCAGCTTATTTTTTCATGCCGCCGCAAACAACAACTAGGCCGAGTGACTGTTATAGCAGCTAAGCTAGTGCGACATGGCGGCCGCTCGCTATCCCGCCGATATTCATATGCGAGAAACGAACTGCTCAAACCCGTTCATGTCGCTGGGTAGTGATTGGGAATGCAGACGGGGTACTGTGGAGGCTCATGAATGTCAGGCTGAGACGAAGTGTGCGCATTATAACCCATTTTTGTGTGATGAAAGCTGCGCGGGTACACTTGTTGATGGAGAGGATTCAGCAGCCCCGCTCAATTCGCCCCCACGAATCCCTTTTTCAGAGCCAACAATCAAAGCCACGCCCCCGTGGGAGGCCTAGACGTTTACGTGCCCCCGAATCCTGCTCCAAACACATTATTAAAGTTGTATTATGCAGATACAAACCCCTTTGCCATGGCTCACATGAGAAGCTTTGTACACAGCACACCGGCTACTTCCAAGCCAAAAGCAGGTACGCTCCCCATGTCTACTCCTTACATCAATTCAGAGGAGACTGATAAACAGGGACATTCACCATTGAGCCATTCCTGTCACTCACATACACATGAGAGCCGCTCTGTGCCCCGTCAGCCTCTTACATCGGACAGTGATGAGGACTATGATCCCAAAGAAAGAGTCCCCACTCTACGCCCAGGCCAGTATGACGGCAGCACACCATGGAGAGAGTTCCTGCACAGATTTGAGAGCTGCGCAGAGGCAAATCACTGGTCAGAAAGAATAATGGCCATCCAGCTTAAATTCTGCCTTGTTGGAGCTGCAGGCGCCATCATCCATAGAAACCCTCGTTCATCCAAATGGGACTACCGCTGCCTGCTGGAGGAGCTCGAAACTGCATACGGCCCTTCCTCATATCACTCAGCGGCTGTGGCAGTGGAGCTGAGACAAAGAGTACGCAAAGTTGGTGAGGCCCTTCATGTGTTCAGAGATGACATTTATGGAAAAGTAGCTGTAGCTTATGGAAATTGGTCAGAGGCTGAGCAAGATGCTATAGCTGTTGAAGTTTTCACGAATGGCCTGGGCGATGCAGAGCTAATCCAAAAACTGTTAGAAGAACGTCCAGCCACACTAGCCAGAGCTTATGAGATAACCCATCGCCATGAAACCACAAAGAGAGCTGCGTCCTATGTCACCAGCGTCATGCAGCCAGGGGCCCATAACCTCACTGAACGCAGGCCCCAGGCCGCTGTTGTCAGAGAAAGAGACGAGAATGAGACTGTAACTGCCACTATACATGCAGCTAGCTCCTCACCCAATCGCTTTGCCCCACACACGTCTGCAAAAACACCAGGGCAACACAAGAATTTTAAAAGGGGTGACATTCGCTGCCATAACTGTAAGGGCTGGGGTCTCAAACAGAGCCGGTGTTCATCCCCTCAAAGAAATGCAAAGACTTTCATTCCAAGCACTCCCCAGGGAAGCCCACAGGCCACGGTGCTCCACTTTAAAGGCCAGAGTCGTGACATGAGCATCCACATGCCCATATATGAGCTGGAGATGTGCGCAGTCTTGGACAGTGGAGCGCGGAGGAATGTGCTGCCCCTTCACCATTACAATGCCATTCACCAAGACATGAGACCCCCACTACAGTCATCCATCGTCGAGACTCTGCTCGGGGTGGGACCAGGAGACGTGCTTGTGCGTGGTGAGGCCAAAATACCTGTCAGTATTAACAACTGACAAGTTGAAGTGGACTTTCTCGTGGCGGACATAACGGGCAATGAAGTACTGCTGGGCCACCCATTCCTCACCCAAGCTGAGGCCCGCCTTGATTTTGGTAAGCGCCACATAGTGCTGTTTGGGGAAGAAGTGCCATACTTTCACACAGGGACTGTCCCAAAGTCGCATACTGTAAGAGTAGCCAGAACTGTCGTGGCTGAACCTGGACAAGAGTACCTAGTCAAGGGCACTGTGCCTTGTGGCAAAGCAGCTCAGGGAGACGTGATGCTCAGCTCCACAAAAGGCTTTGTTGAGAAGCACAAAATACTCATTGCCAGGGTCCTAGTCAACGCTCAGCCCACTAATGTTGTTCCACTACGCCTCTTTAACCCTGGCAACAAGGCCGTCACTATTAAAGAAGGTGCCATCTCAGGCCTCCTCCAGCCAGCTGAAGCTCTTCCCCCGCCCAGTGCCTCCACAGCGGCAGACTTCCCAGCTAGCTCCCCTGCAGTCCCAGACCACCTCCAGGAGCTCTATGCCCAGAGTTCCACCGAGCTTAATGACAATGAAAAACTTGAACTGTCTAACCTGTTGTGTGCCTATGAAAATGTGTTTTCCAGAGGGCCCGGTGACCTGGGACGGACCAGTCTTGTGCAGCACGACATCATAACCCGGCCTGGAGCTCCTGTGAAGCAGCCCCCTCGTCGTATGGCTGGAGAAAAGCAGCAACACGCAGACCAGCAGATCCGTGAGAAACTCCAGAATGGCCTCGCCACCCGCAGCCACAGCAGTTGGGCCTCACCGATTGTTATGGTACATAAAAAGGATGGAACTTACCGTCTTTGTATAGACTATAGAACACTCAACGACCGCACCATCACTGACGCTTACCCGCTACCCCGCATCCAAGACACATTAGACACCCTCGCCACCGCCAAATGGTTCAGCACCTTGGACCTTGCTTCAGGTTATTGGCAAGTTGAGCTGACTCCAAGAGCTCGCCGCGCAGCCGCCTTTTGCACCCGAAATGGGCTGTTTGAATGGAACGTTATGCCGTTTGGGTTATGCAATGCGCCAGCGACGTTCCAACGCCTTATGGACCGCGTTCTCGCCGGCATGCAGTGGGAGACCTGCCTCGTCTACTTGGATGACATCATCATGCTGGCCAAGGATGTGTCCGGGATGCTGCAGCGGCTGAGTCAGGTGTTCCAGAAACTTAAACATGCAAACCTCAAACTAAAACCAGCCAAATGCTGCCTCTTCCGCCGCCAAGTGGCTTATCTAGATCACATTGTGTCCGAGCACGGTGTAGCCACTGACCCCAATAAAGTCCACAAAGTCCAAGCTTGGCCCACTCCCACATCGGTCCAAGAGGTCCGACGTTTCATTGGCCTCGCCTCCTACTATCGCAGGTTCGTGAAAGACTTTGCCTCCATTGCCGAACCGTTACACAACCTGACAAGGAAAAACGCACATTTCCAGTGGCACGCTGAACACCAAGCTGCTTTCAACACGCTCAAGCACCACCTCACCACAGCCCCTGTCTTAGGCTACCCACTGGACCATGGTGAAATGATCTTGGACACCGATGCTAGTGACACAGGCATCAGCGCCGTCCTCTCACAGATGCAGGATGGCGCGGAACGTGTGTTGGCATACGGCAGTCGCAAACTAGCCAAAGCTGAACAGAACTATTGCACTACAAGACGAGAGCTGCTAGCCATTATCGATTTCACGTCACATTTTCGGCAGTATCTACTTGGGCGGCCTTTCAAAGTATGTACCGACCACAGCAGCCTGCATTGGTTAACCCGAATGAAAGAGCCAGAAGGTCAGTTAGCCAGGTGGCTTGAGAAGCTAGCAGAGTACGAGTTTGAAATCATTCATCGCCCAAGTCGCTTACACACTAATGCTGACAGTCTCTCCCGCAGGCCCTGCCGCCAGTCCTGTCCTTGTAAAATGCAGGACCCCTCCTCACGGCTGAGAATCACAAACCACCAAGCCATTCAGTGTGAATTGGACTCCGACACCAGCTCCCTGTCGCTGAGTCCGGTGGGGGTAGACACATGCCCTACAACTACAGCCGTGAGTCCGGTGGGGGTAGAGACATGCCCTACAACTACAGCTGTGAGTCCGGTGGGGGTAAGTGCAGACAGCTTTACCAATACAGACACTTTAAAACAAAAAGAGACAATTTATGTGACGAATACAAATGAGACCACACTGTTTCCTGGCTGGACTATGGAAGAGTTGTGCCAGGCCCAAGCTGCTGATACAGACATTGCACCAATAAAAGCTTGGTTAGAGGCCAGCAGTGAGCGCCCGCCCTGGACCACAGTCGTCCCTTGCAGTCCAGCCACCAAAACATACTGGAGCCAATGGAAAAGACTGTATTTCCGAGATGGAGTTCTGGTCCGCCGTTTTTACTGTTTGGACGACACACAGTACTATCCCCAAATTGTCCTGCCACGCAAAATGCAACCCGACGTCATGCGCCAGATGCACGAGGGGCCAATAGGTGGACATTTTGGTACTGAACGGACTGTGGCCAGACTTCAAACCAGATACTACTGGCACCACATGAGAGAAGACGTGGCCCTCTGGTGCCGGACTTTTACCAACTGTGCATGCAGAGCCAGACCCCACAAAACGCCACAAGCGCCCATGGGAACTGTCAGGGTCGGAGCCCCCATGGAGCACATTGCACTGGACATTATGGGCCCACTCAATGAGACAGAACGCAAAAACAGCTATGTGCTCATAATACAGGAGTATTTCACTAAATGGGCTGAAGCATTTCCTATTCCAGACGAAAAGGCTGTCACCGTGGCATGCGTTGTTGCAACAGAATGGGTGTGCCGCTTTGAAATGCCTCACTCTTTGCACAGCGACCAAGGACGCAATTTTGAATCAGAGGTGTTTCAAGAAATGTGCCGTCTATTTGGCATTGAGAAAACCCACACTACGCCATTCAGACCACAGTCAGATGGCCAGGTTGAGCATTTCAATGCCACACTTCAAAAGATCTTGGCCTCTACTGCAGAACGCTGTCACTGGGATTGGGACTTGATGACCCCATATGCAGTTATGGCCTACAGAGTGACCAAGCACAGTGCTACTGGTTTTACCGCCAACTATATGATGTTCGGACGTGAAATAAATGAGCCAGTGGACCTTGTAGCCGGTCTGCCCCCGGACTCTGACCATGCACCTTCAGCCCCAGAGTATGTGCAACAAATACGCGAGCGGCTGGAGCTGGCTCACAACATTACTTGAGAAGCCCTGGGTGAGTCAGTCACACGTGCAAAAAGACAATATGACAAAAACGCTTGCCACACACGCAGTGTGGTACCTCATCAAAGGAACACGGCATGTCAAAAACAGAGTCAAAAAGTTCCTCCCCTCCTACAAAGGACCCTTCTTTGTTATGGGACAGTTGGATGATCTAGTCTACCGGATCCAAAAGAGCCCCAGAGCCAAAGTCAAAGTCATCCACCATGACCAACTGAAACACTACCGCAGCCGTGAGCAGCTGGACAATACTTGGGTCCTGGACCAAGCCCAGAACTGGACACCTTCTGAGATCTTGCCACCAGCTGTGGAGGGGGACCCAGCAGACCAGGACCTCAGCCTGTACAACCTGTTCGCTACTGCCTCCAGTGATGGCCCCAACAATTCCCAACCGTTCACTCCACCTGCTAATGCCTCCAATGTGATCGGGTTTCTTCCATCTACTCATTCCCATGTGATATTTGACCATGGTGGGAGTGCGGTGGGAGAGCCACGCCATCAGGCTCAGCACGTGTCACGGCCCAAACGTCGGCGCAGAGGACCGGACCGTTACGGGGACTGGGTTACTGAATGAGCCAACTGTAGTAGTTCATGTTTGCACTAGAGACTCTCCAGTTTACATTTTTAGACTCTAGTCTAGTTATAATGTTCTACGTTTGTTTAAAAAAAAAAGGCTGAAGAGACAATACTTTTATATACCTACATGCACTTTGTTTCATTTGAATGTATTGTATTTTGATTAGTTAGACAGTATTACTCCCGGTCGCCAAGAAATAGGTTTTGAAAGTGTAATGTACTCCTTGTTTAATTAGAAACAATTGTATTCCAATGTATTTGTCCCTCATGTTTTCACTGCTGAATGAGCTAATTTCTTTATCACTGCATAGACACTTGTCATTATAGTATAACCTACCTATTTGAATTCCAGTTTTATATTGTTTGGATGGAATGGAATTAGCATTAATTGCCAGTCCATGGTGGGGGTAATGTTGTAAGATGTGTCTGGTGCATGTGTTTAGATAGGGCAGCTCAGTGCGTGAACGTGAGTGAGTGAGAGCGTGCGCGCAGTCGAGGCGCCCCCCCCCCCCCCGGTGTGTGTGGAATGACCCCGAGAGCAAAAGGTGTGTGATTTGGTGTGGATGAGAAGAAAGAGAGCGAGGCGACCGGAGCGGGTAGAATTTGTCACTAACAACAGTGCGGTATATAAATAAAGCCCCAACGCTTCAGCAAAACGGCCTGTGCTTCTGTATATCACCATATCCTTTTTTTTTGAACAAGAGTGAGGTTTACTCGGGAGTTGACCCCGGAGGAAGAGCTGCCTCCGGCCCTGGAGAAGATAGATCTCCCCTGCGTCCCCCAACCACGGTTAGGAGACGAAAGGCAGGAACGGTCAACATTAGCTTAGCCACTCTTTTTTTTGAGCACTGCGTTATCGGTCCAGTTGTGTGTTTAAAAGGTTTTGCATATTGGCTCTGTGGTAGGAGCACATGATTTCGGGTGCAAGTTTGCTGTGAATGCAAGCATCTGTCTCTAGGGTGGCTGTGTCTCAGTTCAGGTGGTGCAGCCTTGTAGACTGTGGCCCACGAGGTCAGTGTTGTGTTGTAGTTTGGGTTCCTTATTTGTGAGGCACGGGTGCTGATTCCGTCTTTCCGGTTCTGCCACCACCCAGGGTATAAGAGAGCAGTGAGCAGGAGCGGTGGTCTCTTGGCCGCCTCTCTGCCTGGCTGGTACACTATTGTATTGTGGCAGGTCTCCTAATAAACCTGTGTTCAGCTCCACACATGGCCTCATCCTTGGCTCCTATCACCGACATAACATTTGGCGAAGACGATAAAAGGCATGGACGCGTGTGTGACATCCATTCGGCCATTTCTGGAGCTTCCCGGTGAGCCGTCCATCCCTTGAGTGAGATGGATCGCCGTGTTTCAGACGTACTTGGTACAGCTGGACCTGGAGGACTGGAGAAATTGAGAGCACGTGCACTGTTGGTTCATAATTTCTGAATGTAAGGACAGCGTATTTTGAGTACTTTGGGTGAATGTGATAGCTTTAAGGAAGTAGTGGAGCTATTGGCGCAACATTTTCATGGCCCGGATAATGTCATCGTCCGCAGGATTCTGTTTCGACAGCAGGTCGGTGAGTCAGTGCAGCTGTTTGTGCCAGACCTGTGTCAACTGGCCAGGAACTGTCAGTTTGGAGCATTGGAAGAAGAGATGGTTTGCAACCAGCTGGTAGAACATACTATCTGACCTGCTACAAGGTCGAAGCTACTTACGTTCTCGGGAGAACTGACGTTTTCCATGGCCATGGATTTAGCTCAACAGTTGGAGGCGGCAGGTAAACTATCACGGGAGCTCAGTGAGAGTGTGTTACACTGACAGTCTGTTCCACAATCAACGGCTCAGGCAGTGGACCCAGACAGCAACAACAGTGTGGAGGGTGATAGAGGCTACGCTAATGCTGTAAAGATGAGGACCGCCCTGGGAACGCCCATGTGTTTTGGTTGTGGATCTACGAAACACCACTATAAGGCCAGGGAGAGTCTGGCGAAAGGGAAACACTGCGGCAACTGCGGACTGTTGCATCATTTCGCCAGGGCATGCCACAAGTTTGAGCGAGGGAGTCCAAAACACAAGGAAGATTCTCCTGCTCCCATGGTGATTCACACTGTGTCCCCAAGTAGCAGCGGACACTCCAACTGTATGGTGGAGCTGGACAGGGTAACAGTACCATTGCTGACTGACACGAGAGCGGTGGGCTCTGTGTTAGATTGGGAAACCGTGAGGAAATTTTTCCCACATTATAGGATTGGAAGTGATCGGGCGCTACTCTGTGGTTATGGTGGAGGGAGACTGGCCATGGTGGAAACAGTGAGACTGACGGCTCGCTACAAGTCGGCGGAGGTTTGTAACCTTAAGTTCACCGTGACTGCCCGTGGAGAGAACATTATGGGATGTGATTTGTTTTATGGCCTGGGCTTCGCCATCACAAGTGGTACCGGAGAGGAGTGATCGGGCTGCGGTTTGTGGGATCGGCCGATCCCAACAGCTGTGGATGGAGCTGTGTGGGACGAGAACTTGCCTGGCACCCTGTAGAGTTAGGGGGACCACCGCCACACAGGGCCATCGCAGGAGGGTTCCTGTGCCAGAGCCCAAGTAGCCCTAGGTAAGGGAACTGGACAGCATGGCGGGACGCCTTTGATGGCGGGTGGCACCGAGTGGCTGGCTCCATTTGTTCCCGGCTGTTGGCTGGAAGGGACCGGTGGACGTGGAGTCACAACGGCAAGGGCGGCAGCAGAAATGAGGACAGGGCAGGACCGGCTTGCACAGTAGAACAACGTGCCAAACAGAAACACTGTAAGCCAAGTAGGGCTCCTCTGGGGGTCGCAGATGTGGTCCGGCCCCAGGAGGTTACACAGTCGCAGAGGATTCAGGCCAAGCGTCGGATGGAAGAACACCAGGGGCGGCTGCAGGGGGTGGCAGTATGGGAGGATGCCTATCTCCAGCTATCAGATGGCCCATGGAGGCATCCGAATGAGCTGTGGCGTGCCCGGGAGGAGATTGGTGGGCTTGATCCTGAACAAGGGACGTCCCTGAGGGTGGTGAAGAGGAGGCGCACCGAGGTCGGATCAGCCAGCGGTGACACGGTGGGTGGTCCTTCACCTAGCCAGACTGATGGTTGGACGTTTTGCTGAAGACAGAGAAGGGGGACCAGGGATATGTTTTCATGTTTGATTTTTGTCAAAGTTGTAAAAAAAAAAAAACAAAAAAAAAACCCCTCAAATTTGTTGTTTGGTTATGTTTAAGGGGGTATTTCTTACATGTATTGTTTAGATTAAGGCACGGTGGTATTTTGTGTTATGTGGTTTGTTGTGGTATATAAGCAGCAGAATAATCCACTTCGCCATGAAGGGTGAGAAGGCAGTCTACCCGTCTCCCCCTAATGTAGTTTTTTAGGTATGACTGTGTTAGGCCATTTTTGTTATGTTACTGTCCTTAGGGTGTGTTTCAGGTTCCAAATTGGGGGAGGGGGCGTTCAAATTGTGTGTGTCGCCTTACGGCTTTTCTGTGTGGGGGTGTGTGTTGTGTTGTAGTTTGGGGTCCTTATTTGTGAGACACAGGTGGTGGATCCACCTTTCCGGTTCCGTCACCACCAGGGTATAAGAGAGAATTGAAAGACAGTTTTTTAAACTTTTCTCCTCGGCTTTCTCAGGTAAAAATATTCAGACCAAACAGTGGCTGTGTGAATGTGCCCTAAGTGTCATGGCACTTTCAGCGGGGGGGGGGGGGGGGGTGTCAGCACGACCATACTTCAATTATATTGTATTGACTGTGTTTTGTTTATGAAAAATTACTACAGATGCAATGTTTGCTCTAAGAGTGCTGATGGAGGAGTTTAGAGAAGGTCAGAAGGAGCTGCACAGTGTCTTTGTGGATCTAGAGAAAGATCTATGATAGGGTGCCAAGAGAGGAAGTGTGGTACTGTATGAGAAAGTCAGTAGTGGCAGAGAAGTATGTGAGGGTGGTGCAAGACATGTATGAGGACAGCGAAACAGTGGTGAAGTGCGCTGTAGGAGTGAGGGATGGATTCAAGGTGGGGGGTGGGATTACATCAGGGATCAGTTCCAAGCCCCTTCTTGTTTGCCATGGTGATGGACAGGCTGACAGATGAGTTCAGGCAGGAGTCTCCATTTGTCATGATGTTTGCAGATGACATTGTGATCTCTAGTGAGAGTAGGGAGTAGGTGGAAGAGAACATGGAGAGGTGGAGGTATACTCTGGAGAAAAGAGGAATGAAAGTCAGTAGAAACAAGACACAATACATGAGTGTGAATGAGAGGGAGGCAGGTGCAACAGTGAAGATGGAAGAAGTAGACGTAGTGAAAGTAGATGAATTTAAATACCTGGGGTCAACCAGCCAAAGTAATGGAAAATGCACAAGAGATGTGAAGACAAGAGTGCAGGCAGGGTGGAGTGGGTAGAGTCGAGTGTCAGGGGTGATTTGTGACAGACAGGTAGCAGCAAGAGTGAAAGGGAAGATTTACAAGACGGTAGTGAGACCTGCTATGATGTATGGTTTTGAGACAGTGGCACTCACAAAAAGACAGGCGGTGGATCTGGAGGTGGCAAAGATGAAGATGCTAAGATTTTCACTGGGAGTGACTAGAGACACAGGATTAGAAATGAGTATATCAGAGGGACAGTTCAGGTTGAGCGGTTTGGAGACAAAGTAAGAGGCAAGGCTGAGATGGTTTGGACATGTGCAGAGGAGGGATAGTGGATATATTGGACAATGGATATTGAAGATGGAGCTGGCAGGTGTGATAATGGGATTTGGTACAATATGTGGCTTGATGACACAGCCGGCTCGTGACGTCATCACACTGGCATGTATATGGGAGAGCCCGCCATTACAGGACACTCTTGCCCAGGCGACTTGGTACTGTGTAGTGTATGTGATGCCGTGTACATAGTTCTGCAATAAAGCCAGTTCCAGTGCAGCATCCTCGTCCATTTCTTTTATGCCAGGTTTGTGGACATAGCATTTGGCGACTGAGGATTAACCATAGACGCGTGTGTAACACCACTGCGAGCTTTCCTTGAGCTCCCAGGAAACTGCTAGTTCCATGGCCATGTTGGCTGGAGGCGTTCAAGGTTTATGTTACAGTGTTGGACCTGGGAAAGTTGGATAAGATGAGGATGCAAGCTCTGCTTGTCCACAACCTGGGCATGGAGGGCCAGAGGATTCTTCGCACGCTTGGCATGACGGACTCCTATGAGGAGGTTGTGGAGCTAATCACTAAGCATTTTGCTGCACCAGACAGCGTGACGGTAGGACAGATTCGCTTTTGCCAGAGACAACAGAGTCAGTGAGCCAATTCAGCAGTTCGTCACTGACCTGAGACAGCCAGCTAGTCTGTGCCGTTTTGGGCCACTGGAGGATGAAATGGTGCGGGACCAGATGGCCGAACACACATGTAATGCTGTGCTACAAGCTCGGTTTCTAACAATGCCAAACGTCCTGACGCTAGCTAGAGCAGTTGAACTAGCTCTTCAGCTAGAAGCAGCAGACAAGTTAGCCAAGGAGCTAAATAGGTGCCAGACACAGAGGCTACCTGGACAGTCAACGCTAGCTAGCGTGGTGGACACAGAGGATAAAGAATACATGGAAGAAGAGTATGAGGTGTATGCAGTGAGCCAAAGGTCCACTCCGACCCACAGCCCCCGTCTGCGGGGGTTGTTGGTCCCCAACGCACCAGGACAGAGCCCAGGTTTTCCCGGCAAGAGGAATACTGTGAAACAGGTGTGGACACCTGGACCATTTTGCCAGGGTATGCTGGTCGCTAGCACCGTTGGGCCCGCCAAGTGAGCCAGCCCACCCACCAACAACGATCATCCACTCGGTAAGCCCCGATGTCAGCAGTCACTCATATTGCACAGTTGAATTGGACAGAGTGGTCATACCACTCCTGTTTGACATGGCGGCGGTGCAGTCGATGTTAAACTGGGCCAAGGTGAAAAAGTTTTTCCCCAACCATAATAATAACCAAAATAGCAGGTGCCGCTGAGGATCATGGCAAAGCTGGGAACAGCGTCCTTTCAGCTGACAGATGGTTTGGTCCGCCATGCGAACCAACTATGGTGTGTCCAGGTGGCTGCTCCAGATGGCGAGGCTTCGCAGGAGACAGCAGACATGGTGTGGGATCTTGGCCCCTGCGTCATGAAGATCAGCCCTTGTCCCGGGGGCCCGGCACCTCCAGGGGTGTGCCTACCGCGGGGCTGCTGCAGGGCCCCTCCAATGGAACTGCCTTTGCCATGGGAGACTGTAAAGGAAATAAAAGGACTGTTAGGAGCACGGCTGGGAAAAGGCAAGTGGAAGAATACTCCACTTAACCGTGCCGGGTTCAGCGGCAGTCTAGCCACAGACCCTAGTTCCAGGTTTGTTTGAAGTTTTAATTAAAGAGAAAAAAAAATATGTGTTGAATGTTAACAGTGTGGACTGATATGGGGTTTCTAATATACCAGATTGGGGAGGGTTTGAATTAGGTGTTTTCTGTTTTGCAAAGGGGGGAGAACATGATAATGGGATTTGGTACAATATGCGGCTTGATGACGCAGCCAGCTGGTGACGTCATCACATGGGAGAGCCCGCCATTACAGGGCGCTCTTGCCCAGGAGACTCAGTACTGTGTAGTGAATGTGATGCCGTGTACATAGTTGTGCAATAAAGCCAGTTCCAGTGCAGCATCCTGGTCCATCTCTTTTATGCCAGGTTTGTGGACCTAACACCAGGCAGGAGGAAAAGAGGAAGACCACAGAAAAGACTGATGGATGTAGTGAAGGAGGACATGGGAGAGGATTGGTGTTACAGAGGAAGATGCAAAGGATGGGGTGAGATGGAGGCAGATGATCAGCTGTGGCGACCCTTAAAGGCCAAATGTCACGTAATTTTTTTTTCTAAATGACAACGAATTTTGATAAAATACACATAGCTTAAACCAAATATTCATACCGGAGACCATATCACCCACCCGTATTTACATAATTGCACAAAATACACCAGGCGAAGGCCCCGCCTTGCTCGCTGGCTTGTGACAGCCAATCCAGACCGCGGCCATGATTTTGACGTCACAAATTTCACCCTGGCTGCCCTGCCTATCCACATTCACACTTAACATTGGACAATCATGACGGAAAGTGACAGCGATTGTGAACAAATTAGTTTAGTTTTGTCTTTTCTTTTTGTCTTTTTTTTGTCAGTGGTTCAGACAGTGACACAGGCATAGAACCTTACAGGTTCGAGCCGTCCGAGACGGAATCAGATGCTTTGTCTGATGACAACAGTTCCGACGATGACCAGAGAGCAGAACCAGTGGAAAATGTGACATAACGCACGGCCCGGGAGACACACACGCAGGCTCAGGATAGATTTAACAGCTTTATTAGCAACAAGGAAGTGTATGGCTGCGTGTCTGTGGAATAAGAATATATTGGTGGTGGCGTCTGCGTCAGGCACGGGGGCAGGAGGCCGTACAGCTGGACAACCCTGTGGGAGAGAGCAGAGGGAGAAGGGTAACGGGCACCACACCAATACAGGGAATGATGATGATAGCTGGCTTACTTGGTTATGACAGGTGGCTGGCGTCGACAAGGGCGAGGCCCGGAAGACAGCGACCTGCAGTACCTGTGGCAGCAGCGTAGAGCCAACGGCGAGATGAGGAAGTCCGCCGCCGGGAATGTCCACCTGTGCACAGGGGAAGGCTAGAGGAGAGAGGTAAGGGGAGCTTACCCAAGTTATCTTCACTAGTCGGTTTGAGATCCGTAGTAGCAAAGGGGCCGAAGTTGAGAGACGGCTTCAGGCCGAAGCCCAGGGCAGAGTGGATTAAATACCTCGCCGCTGACGAGGAGCAGGTGTGCGCCCGGCTGGCGCCGCTGATGAACAGCGAATCATAACAGTACTCCCCCCTCTAGCAGCGCCTCCTGGCGATGGTTTTTCCGGGTGCGCTCGATGAAACTCAGAAATGAGTAACCGGTCCAACACCAACGAGGAAGGCACCCACTGTCTCCACTCGGGTCCATAGCCCTCCCAATCCACCAGGTACTGCAATCCACGACCCCGGCGTCGGGCGTCCAAGATGTCAGCGACGGTCCAGGCCGGATGGCCACCAATCATCCGGGGAGCGGGGTGCGCCACAGGTGGAGGGCAGAGGGGGTCAGAGACCACCGGTTTAATTTTGGAGACGTGGAAGGTGGGATGGATGCGGAGGGAGGAGGGAATAGCCACACGCACAGCCACCGGGTTGATGATTCTGGTTATGGGATAAGGGCCGATGAACCGTTGGGCCAGCTTTCTCCTCTCACCCTTAAGGTTTACGTCCTGTGTGGATACCCAAACTTGCTGTCCCACCTGGTAGGCAGGTGCAGGTCTCCTATATCGGTCTGCCGTAGACTTATTGTGCTCCGCCGTGCGTAAAAGCACATTACGCGCCGTGGACCAAAGGGAACGGCACCGCCTCAGATGTGCCTGGACAGAGGGGACAGCCAACTCGCCCTCCTGCGCGGGGAACAGGGGTGGATCATAGCCCAAGGATGCTTTAAAGGGCGACATCCCGATGGCCGTAGAGCAAGAGGTGTTGTGGGCGTACTCCACCCAGGCGAGGTGAGAACTCCAGGACGTGGGTTTGGATGAAGTAACGCAGCGGAGCGTAGCCTCCAGCTCCTGGTTAGTCCGCTCACACTGCCCGTTAGACTGGGGGTGATGGCCGGAGGAGAGGCTTACCTTGGCTCCCAGGGCGTTGCAAAATGACCTCCAGACGTCCGAAGAAAACTGGGGGCCGCGGTCGGAGACCACGTCGACCGGGATTCCATGCAGTCTGACCACGTGCTGATGAGGAGGTCCGCCAAGGTCTCCAAGGCTGAGGGAAGTCCACGTAGGGGCACGAAGTGGGCGGCCTTGGAAAAACGGTCTACAATGGTCAGAACTGTGTCAAAGTTGTTGGAGACAGGGAGCCCGGTGACGAAGTCCAGAGCGATGTGCGACCAGGGCCTGCCAGGGACGGGCAGGGGCTGGAGCAGACCCGCAGGGGGAGCATTACCTGACTTATTGGCAGCACAGACGGGGCAGGCCCGGGCGTAACGGGCGGCATCCTTCCGCAGGCCTGGCCACCAAAAGGATTGCTGGAGAAGGTCAATTATCCACGAAGCTCCAGGATGGCAGATGAGCTTGGAGGTATGGAGCCAGTGTATAACGTCCCCCCGGACGGCAGATGGCACGAAGAGCCTCCCCTCCGGTCCGCCGCCAGGGTCCGGTTCCGACTCCTGCGCCCTCCGGATCTTGTCTTCTATGTCCCATGTAACAGCCCCCACGACGCACGACCTGGGCAAGATGGTGTGAGCAACGTCTTCTGCAGCCTCCGGGGCAAATTGCCTGGAGAGGGCGTCGGGCAGGCCGTTCTTGGAGCCAGGCCTATATGTGATGCTGAACTTAAACCTTGCAAAGAACAGGGACCAACGCGTCTGGCGGGCGTTCAGACGCTTGGCAGATCTCAGGTACTCCAGGTTCTTGTGGTCAGTGAGGACCACAAAAGGCAAGGCTGCCCCCTCCAGCCAGTGACGCCCCTCTTGAAGGGCAAGCTTGATGGCAAGAAGCTCTCTGTCCCCCACGTCGTAGTTTCGTTCCGCCGGGGACAGGCGCCGAGAGAAGAAGGCGCAGGGTCGCTTGACTCCATTGGCTGGGGACCGCTGGGACAACACCGCCCCCACCCCCGTGTCCGAAGCGTCCACCTCCACAATGCACTGCAGCGCGGGATCGACCTGGCTGAGGACCCGGGAGGAGGAAAACTCCGTCTTCAGCGCCTGGAAGGCCGAAGCGGCCTCTTCAGTCCACCGGAACGGGGTCTTAGGAGAGGTGAGGCAGGTCAGGGGCCCGACGATGGCTCCAAAGTTCAGGACAAAGCGGCGGTAGAAATTGGCGAACCCGACGAATTGCTGGACCTGTTTCCGAGAAGTTGGTGTGGGCCAATCCACCACCGCTTTGATCTTCGCTGGGTCTGGAAGCACCTGGTCATGGGAGATGACGAACCCCAGGAAGGAAGTTGTTTTGGCGTAGAATTCACATTTTTCCGCCTTGACGTACAGACGGTTCTCCAGCAGTCTCTGCAGGACCCGCCTCACGTGGACCCGGTGTTCATCCCTGGACCTGGAGAAGATGAGAATGTCGTCCAGGTAGACGAATACAAACAGGCCGATGAAGTCCCGGAGGATGTCATTGATGAGGCGCTGAAAGACGGCTGGAGCGTTGGTCAACCCAAACGGCATCACGAGATATTCAAAATGACCGTTTGGGGTACGGAAGGCGGTCTTCCACTCATCTCCCTCCCGGATCCGGATGAGGTGGTAAGCGCTGCGGAGATCCAGCTTAGTAAACCAGGTTGCCCCCTGGAGGGAGTGGAAGGCTGTGTCCATAAGGGGCAGGGTGTACCGGTCCTTCTCTGTGATATCGTTGAGAGCTCGATAGTCGATACAAGGACGAAGAGATCCGTCCTTCTTTCCCACGAAGAAGAACCCTGCACCTACTGGAGAGGAGGACGGTCGGATGATCCCAGCACTGAGCGACTCCTTCAGATAGCTGTTCATTGCCTCCTTCTCTGGCGCTGACAGGCTATAGAGGCGTCCTGAAGGTAAGGGCGCCCCCTGGCAGATGTTAATGGCGCAGTCATAGGGCCGGTGAGGAGGCAGAGACATCGCTTTGGACTTACTGAAAACAGCACCCAGGTCGTGGAACTCTGAGGGCACTAGGGTGAGATCCGGGGGCGCGGTGTCCTGAGCTGTGGGAGGCGAGGACGGGGCGCAGGCCGCGGATTGGAGGCAGGTACCCATGCAGAAAGTGCTCCACGCTGACACCTTCCCAGTCTTCCAGTCCAAGGCGGGGTTGTGGAGGCGGAGCCAGGGATATCCGAGGATGACAGGAGTTACTGAGGTGGGCAGGATGTAAAAGGAGATATCCTCCCAATGGTTTCCAGAGATGATCACCGGGACGGGGGATGTTTGGTGAGTTACTTTTCCCAGGGAAACTCGGGAAAGATTAACCAGGGCAAGAGGAGTGTCGGTCGAGGGGGTGACAATGAATGCCCAGTCGGGTTGCCAGGCTTTGTGAAATAAAGCTACCCTCCTCGCCTGAATCCACCAGAGCATGTGTGAGGTGCCCAGTGAGGTTGTGACAGAAGCAGATGGGCAGCGTCAAATGTGTGAGGGGATTTAACTGATTAGCATCCGTGAGGCCCCCTACAGTGACTCGCGGACCACCTCGTTTGGCTTCTCCGGACAATTCTCCACCGTGTGCTGGCTACCTCCGCAATACATGCAGAGGCCCAGGTCACGACGGCGCTGTTTCTCCGCCAGGGGGAGCTTTGTCCGGACCATCACCATTGGTTCCGACTCCTCGGAGACCTCCGGCGGCGGCAACGCCAGGTGGTGAGCTTGGGGCAGACGTGCAGAGGCGCCCCACGAGCGAGAAGACTGCTTCCGCTCGGAGGCGCGCTCGCGCAGCCTGTTATCCAAACTGATGGTGAGAGAAATCAGTTCTGCCAGCGTCTCCGGGGTATCCCGTCCAGCCAGCTCATCCCTCAGACCAGAATTTAGGCTGCGGAGGAAGATGCCGCAGAGCGCTCGCTCTTCCCAGCCAACTTCCTCCGCGGTAACCCGGAAGTCGATCGCATAGTCGGCCGCAGATCGGCTCCCCTGTTGGAGTCCGAGAAGGCGGTCGACCTGGACACTGTCCAAACGCGAATGATCGAACACTTCCAGAAATTGTCGCACGAACTGGCCATAGGTGAGGGTGGCGTAGCTGGGCTTCACCATAATGGCGTAAGACCAGGTAAGCGCACGATCCTCAAGGAGATTACCTATATAGCCAATTCTGCTATGGTCTGAGGGAAAATCTCCAGGAACGCGAAGAAACACGGACTCACACTGCATAATAAAACCCCGAGCTCCACCCAGCTTACCGCTAAAGCGAGCAGGAGTGGGGATTGGTGTGAGCCGTGTTGGCGCACCCAGAGCGGGCTGGACGGCCACCGGAGCTGCAGGAGCTGCGCCACCCGGACGAGCCGAGGGGAACGGCTGCTGGGGGTCCAAGCGGTCTAATCGGTTAGTAATGATCATTAATTGATTTAATATCACCTGTTGCTGATGAGCTATTAAATCCACCCGAGCCTCGAGGGTGGAAAGACGGCGTGCGAGCCCGCCGTCTGCCAAGCCGCTCTGCTGAAGCCGTACTGACATAACGCACGGCCCAGGAGACACACACGCAGGCTCAGGATAGATTTAACAGCTTTATTAGCAACAAGGAAGTGTATGGCTGCGTGTCTGTGGAATAAGAATGTATTGGTGGTGGCATCTGCGTCAGGCACGGGGGCAGGAGGCTGTACAGCCGGACAACCCTGTGGGAGAGAGCAGAGGGAGAAGGGTAACGGGCACCACACCAATACAGGGAATGATGATGATAGCTGGCTTACTTGGTTATGAGATGAGATGAGATGAGATTCAACTTTATTGTCATTACACATGTATGAATACAAGGTAACGAAACGTGACTTGGCATTTGGGCACGCTCTGCAGAGCGCATCCAAGGCCGGGTGGCTGGCGTCGACAAGGGCGAGGCCCGGAAGACAGCGACCTGCAGTACCTGTGGCAGCAGCGTAGAGCCAACGGCGAGATGAGGAAGTCCGCCGCCGGGAATGTCCACCTGTGCACAGGGGAAGGCTAGAGGAGAGAGGTAAGGGGAGCTTACCCAAGTTATCTTCACTAGTCGGTTTGAGATCCGTAGTAGCAAAGGGGCCGAAGTTGAGAGACGGCTTCAGGCCGAAGCCCAGGGCAGAGTGGATTAAATACCTCGCCGCTCATAACAAAATGTCATTGAATTGAACATTAATCGCCTCCAGAATTGGGAAGCCGAAGGGGGTCTGTTGAGGGCGCCCCATAAATATTGATTTTTCGGAAGCCATTATTATTACAGTGGAGGAGAGCCGCTGCTGTCAAGAAATTGACCAGATCAATATGAGAATGGAGGCGCATACCTGTCAAGAGAGACGTTTTCGCCGTATTTTAATACGGGGAAAATGCAATTTTAGCAAATACGGGTGTATTGCCATTTCTGTACGCCCAAAAGAAAAATATACGGGAAAAAAAATTATTGAGTGTGTTGAGGAACACGTCGTGTGTGTGAGACCCCCACAGCTAGGGGGCTGGCAGATCGCTCAGCGGGAGCTATTCTCACTACATTGAGAAGTGTGGACTCAATCATTAGGCTGATGGCCGCCCCGGGCAGATCGCTCAGCGTGAGCTATTCTCACTACTGTTAGAAGTGTGGACTCAATCATTAGGCTGATGGCCGGGGCGGACAGATCGCTCAGCGTGAGCTATTCTCACTACTGTTAGAAGTCATGAGGCTGATGGCCTCACACTTTCAGCTATGCTGCGGCTGCAGAACAGAAAGGAATCGCCTTCCAAATCCAGAATTCTGCTTTTTTTATTTTGAGCCGGACGCTGAGTTGTGTTGTTATTGTCAAATATCCATGAATCCTTAAAATATTTGACAATAACAACACGAATTACATTTAAAACATTTCCCAGAAAAGTGTCCCTTATTACCCCGCCGTCCCTTATAGCCATGTTTTACGGTATTAAAATACGGCGAAAACGTATCACTTGACAGGTATGAAAACATTTCCCAGAAAAGTGTCCCTTATTACCCCGCCGTCCCTTATAGCCGCGTTTTACGGTATTAAAATACGGCGAAAACGTATCACTTGACAGGTATGAAAACATTTCCCAGAAAAGTGTCCCTTATTACTCCGCCGTCCCTTATAGCCGCGTTTTACGGTATTAAAATACGGCGAAAATGTATCACTTGACAGGTATGAAAACATTTCCCAGAAAAGTGTCCCTTATTACCCAGCTGTCCCTTATAGCCCCGTTTTAAGGTATGGGTGAAATATCCAATTTTTTCTTTCTTGTTGCTCACTTCAATCTTCCAGTCTCCATATAAACAATCAATCGGGATACCCCAAGCATCAAACTAAGGTACAATCAATTTCGTCACTTCCGCCTTCTTCCCCAGGCGATTCCGGGGGCCGTGAGTAGGAACATCAGGCCAAGCGCGGCAGTTTTAAATTAACGAATATTCCGGCGTTACTGAAGCATATGCACCAAGACCCGAACGGATCGGTTCCCTTTTATATCTAGTTTCAAGACATTTTAAGGACCCTGTTACGTGACATTTGGCCTTTAAAGGGAGCAGCCAGAAGAAGAAGAAGAAGGTTAACAGCACGTTCTATCCACCTTATTCCAGGGGGTGCCGCTGTAGAAACGATTATGGGTGGAACTTCCAGTTTTGGCTGAAGTAGTGTTAAATCAGTCAGCAAGAGTGGAGTAGCAGGGACATTTAAAATAGCATTTTTAAAAGTTTTTCAAATTCATTTTAATGTTTCGTTCACATACGTGTTTTGCACTCAAGTAGCAGCTAATTTCAGCACTTGTAGTTTTTGTATTTTTTGAATGTTTTGGCGTAGTTCTGGTACTTGTTGCTGGTGTTCATGGTTGTGCCATAGACTGCATAAATGGAGGCTTCTCACCCGAAATGCGTACATGATGCACTGAAAATGAAAACCAACTGTTGGTGTGATCGGTGGTAGAAACACAGGACAGACACAAGAGCACACCAGGTATATTTTCACTTATATGAATGTCACAGATCTGACATGCATGTGTTATATATGTCACCAGAATGAAGGCTGCATGAAGTAAAATAAATAAAAAATAGTAACAGTTTGCTTCCTAAGGCTTAACGATTTAAGAAAGATATCAAATAGTTTTTTTGGGTTTCTTTGCATTTGTTGCATTGCCTTGGAACGATATGGACTGGCAGCTTCAGCATTAATTAATTTTTAAATTATCACAAAATATAGATCAATAAAATTTTGAACAATTGTCAGGAAAGGTCTGTATGTGTTAAGTTAATTAACAAGCATTCAGGGCATGACAGCAGCATGAGCTTTTTAATTTTGGGGTCCAACGAACAGCTGCAGCTGTCTGTTTTACCCCGACATTAAAACACCCAAGCATGGTGTTGTGGTTCTTTGTGGCTCTGACTAGATTCTACATCTGCTCTGAGGTAAATCTGGTTATGTCCATCATCTTTTAACAAAATGCATCCAACTTTATTGTGGTGGAAAAATTTTATATACACTACCGTTCAAAAGTTTGGGGTCACTTAGAAATTTCCTTATTTTTGAAAGAAAAGCACCTTTTTTTAATGAAGATAACTTTAACCCTTTGCACTCAATTTCCCTAAAAACGCCAAAAAATAACGTACACAAAGTAAATCAAAAGCTGTTCTTCAACCCTTTGCAGCATCTTCATGGGGTTGGTCTCATTTAAAAGAAAACACTTTGAATTTTTTGGCAAAATAGTCATAATCTCTCTAAGTGCTCCTGCTACTGAGTAACAGCCATCTAAACATACTGAACTTGAAGAAAATAAATTTCGCCTGGGTGTTTTTTTGGATACAAATGCTTGCAAATAACACACAGCTTCAGATACTGGCTGGAAAATGCAACAGAAATGTAGAACCAAGTGTTATCCAGCTGAGGTCAAAATTTTGTAACAATACGACAAAAAATGAATATATTACACAGCTTTTTTCTTAGGCGTTTTTGAACTGTGCCAAATTGTGCCAAATGGCACTGTTTGGAAAAACGACTGTAACTTTTGAATGATTCAATATAGAAGCTTCATCTTGGGCTCTAATGAAAGGTGACACTCAGGGCTGTGTGTGTGTGTGTGTGTGGGAGGGGTTGTTTATTCATTCATGAATGAATGAATGAATGAACAAACAAGCCCCCACACACAAAGAAGCATGCCACGTAAAAAATGTGTGGCTTTTTTTACAAGAAAAAATAACCTACAGTGCACTAAAAATTATAATAAAATATCTGTAATGTAGAAGATAACAACTCCCCCCCCACCCCCCGCTACAGAGGACGGACATCGCCCATCGCTACATGACGGAAAGTGGTGACGGTGCGCTGCAGTCTACTACGCACAGTTGGACTAAAATATTTGCAATATATCTGCAATCCGCTACAGAAGAGTAGCGGGGGAGGGGGGCGTTCACAACATGAGCGGTCCGGGTCCGTCATGTTGCGATAATGCACAGTTGTAATTTACCGATCGGTCAAAAGTCATTTGTACTACAATTTTCAGGGATAAAGAATAATTTAGCTTATAACACTTACCTGTCCACAACAGCAAAGTCGCTGGCAAACTTCTCTTCCTCATTGTCAGACGAACATGGTGCGGGTCCGCTTGTTACAGACTCGTGGTTCTGGTCACGCGACCCGGTCAAACCATAATTCCATTATTGCGTTTTTGCGCTTCCATGATTGCGGTTTTGGCGAAAGATTTTTCAAAACAAATAAGAACAGTAGTAATAAAAAAAGACTGGCGAACGCCTGTGTGTCACCCAGCCTTACACAAAACAGCTTTCGAACTTCTGTGTTTCAATTGGCTGGCTGTATTCGCAGCCGTTGGTAGGCGGGTCCTTCTTGCTAGGTTTTCAGTCATTGGTTCTTCAAGGTTTCAGAAACCCAATTCAAGGCTCTTATTAGTCGAATGAGAGTTCAATCACATCTAAACCAATCAAAGCACTCCTTTGGCTTTCTGTTCGCTGCTGTGTCTATAGTGGAAGAATGGAAATGCAGCTTTTTTTTTTCAGTGCGCTCTAGGACGCAGCGCCCTCGTGTACCCTCGTGCGCTCTAGAACCCAGAGACGGGTCCGCCCACGGTACACCGGAGTGCAAGAGGTTAAACTAATCAGAAATACACTCTATACATTGCTAATGTGGTAAATGACTATTCTTGCTGCAAATGTCTAGATTTTGTGCAATATTTTTGTGCAATATCTAGATAGGTGTATAGAGGCCCATTTCCAGCAACTATCACTCCAGTGTTCTAATGGTACAATGTGTTTGCTCATTGCGTCAGAAGGCTAATGGATGATTATAAAACCCTTGTGCAATCATGTTAGTCTGCAATGCTGTAATTGCTGCAAATGGAGGATTCTTTGACGAAAGCAAAGTTTGAAGGAAAAAATTATTATTTCAAATACAAATCATTATTTCTAAACTTGTCAATGTCTTGACTATATTTTCTATTCATTTTACAACTCATGGTGGTAAATAAGTGTGACTTTTCATGGAAAACACAAAATAATTGTCTGGGTGACCCCAAACTTTTGAACACTACGGTAGTGTATCTCAGAGCTTTTATTTGTTTACAGCATTAGCATCTTAGCAGCAGCACTAACTAACTGATCTACTGTCTACAGGCCACTTTTAAAGGTCATCTTCTCATCCCTCGATAGTGGTGGGAAGTGGTCTGATTATATTACTGTTTTTGAGGTGCAAAAGACCACGTTCCTGCATTTTTGATGCTGAAGTCATTGTTTTTAAACAAGGAAAAGTGTCCCATTTCAGTGTCAACTACACGATCTAAACTAGTACCGGAAGTTGCGCCCATAATTCACGCAAGGCATCATGGGGGCTAGGAATAACGTGGATTTTTCTGTGATAGGTTTATGTTGACCTCATAACACAGTGTAAAATGGTTCCAGAAAAACTTGTAAAACAATAAAGTTTTTTTTTTTTTGGTTTAGGCAGTGATGCTCCATCACTGCTGTGACGTCATTTTGACGTAAACAAAGTCAAAGTCAAAGTGCCTTTATTGTCATTCCATTGCTAATAAACAATGCAACGAAATTGAGATACTGCTCCCTAAAAACAAACTATCACACTCACAGTTCACTCAAGCATTTAACATTCTTATAATTACAACAATAAATAATGCTTGAAACAATATTACCTAAAAGTTGAAAATGATATGTATACATAGAAATAATGAAAACATACTAAGCGATAAATGTATAAGACCAGCTTATACACACAGGGTTATTGCCACAAAATAACCTAAAATAACATAAAATAATATCAGCACTCTGTACGTGTTCCATAAATCCGTTCAAAATACGTACTGCTGCTGGGGAAAAAACTATGATTAAACCTGGTAGTCCGGGTTTTATGGGATCTGAACCACTTTCCCGAGGGGAGCAAGTGAAAGAAATTGTGGCCTGGATGAGTGCAGTCTTTAATGATGGCAGTAGCTCTGTTGAGGTACCGAGACCTGGAAATCTCTTCCAGAGAAGGGAGAGAACAGCCAGTGATTTTTTGCGCAGTCTCGATCACTCTCTGGAAGGCTTTGCGGTCTGCGGCTGAACAGCCCTCATACCAAACAGTGATGCCATATGACAAAATGCTCTCAATAGCAGAGCGATAAAATAAAACCAGCAACTGTGCATTCAGGCCATCTTCTTGAGGAGCCTCAGAAAGTGTAGACATTGTTGAGCCTTTTTTATCGTAGCTATGGTGTTAACTGCCCAGGTAAGGTTGTGAGAAATATGAACACCCAGAAACTTAAAAGCCTCCACCCGGAGACTTCCGGTCTGGACACCATGGTGATAGCAACTTAACGCTGAACCTCCCAGACCCAATCCAAGGAAAACATCTTCAAAATCAGACTTAATGGATTTTTGGAAGAATAAAAATCAAAAGACAAAAACACCATGCCTAACCAAAAATAGAAGAAACTGACATTCCCCAGGTCAGGACGCGCAGCGGCCGCAGAATCTGAACCAGAGGACCTCCATTCAGGAGACGAAGAGCTGGACCTAGCTAACAAAAAGATTAGCTTGAAATCGCTATTTGATGAATTACGACGATTTCGGGCCGAATTTCATGAATTCAGAGAGGAACTAAAAAGGACGAACAGCAGAATGGACCAGGCCGAAAACCGAATCTTGGAAGCTGAAGAAAGAATAAAAGTGCTTGAAGATTCTATGCTGGATTTACACAGAAAACAGTCAAGGCTGGAGGCTAAGCTAACCAACCAAGAAGGAAGACAGAGACGAGATAACATCAGAATTCACGGTCTGAAAGAAGGAGCTGAAGATAGTTTCAACACAGTGGCGGAATGCGTGGAATCCTTATTGAGAGAGAAGTTGGATATTCCACAAACCACCGATTTGAAGATAGAAAAGGCCCATCGTACATTAGCCGCAAAGCCAGCGGCAGAAGCGCCCCCGCGTTCGGTGGTGGTAAGATTCTCCGATTTCAAAATAAAACAAGAGGTTGTAAGACGGGCTTGGCAGAAAAAAGGATTTATGCATCAAGAGAGAAAAGTCTTCGTGGAGCACGATTACGCCCCTGAGGTTCTTAAAAAGCGACAGGAATATAACGACGCCAAAAAGGTTCTACGGGAAAAGAATCTACGCTTTCAGACGCCATTTCCGGCGAAGTTAAGGGTCTTTTATGGTGAAGAGTCATGTCTCTATAATTCAGCGGAAGAAGCAACAATTGACATGGCAAGAAGAGGGCTCCCGGTAACGATGTTTAAACCCGCAGCGAATCTGAGCGAGAAGATCAGAGCTCAAACGTGGTCCACTCAAAGACCTTCTAAATCCATGGGCCAGCAGCGGGAAACCCAGCCCCAGAGCTACAAAGACAAGCTTTCCAGTTCCAGGAAGGAATAGCGACCTTTTTGGGTTTTTTTTTTTTTCTTTTCAGTCATTCTGCACTTCCATCCCCCCTCCTACAAGGGAACAAACATTAAAGGAGATGCAGAATCAGCATATGGTAAAACCTTTCATGGAGCAGTTATAGCATTAGAAACAAATGTCTTCTTAATTTAAAGGGAAAAAAAAATCTTGTTAAAATAGAAATGTAACAATGACCCACATGTTCTCCCCACACTAACAAATACTGTATTAGAGTGAATGTTTGCTGTGATGGGGGTGGGAGGGTGCACACAATCTCATAGGGTATAGGCATAAAAAAAAAAAAAAATCATTACAAATTCGGACTGGGATCTGAAATTCACGTTAAAAACATGGGACAACTTACAGGGGTAAGAGAGGGCCCTCAACACGTAACAGAGTTTGAGGAATTTCCCTCAGAGCCTACACTCCATCAGGGCTCTTACAGGGTCTTTAAAGAGACCCCAGCTCAGGAAGTTTTTTTGACAGTTTTTTGTTTTAAAGTCTCGTACACTATGTTCTTAATGTTTTTTATGTTCTTAATGTTCTTTCAGTTTCTGAGTAGCAAAAAAGAGGGCCACCACACTGTTATACTAAATAAGAAAATACAATGGAGAAACAGGGTGTAACCAAAATAGCCTCATATAATGTAAAAGGGATCCTGAATCCAGTTAAAAGATCCAAGATTCTACGCAAAATGAAAAAAGACAAAGCAGAAATAATATTTTTACAAGAAACCCACCTAACAGACGTGGAACACAGTAAACTCAATAGACAAGGGTTTAAAATGATCTCTTCATCTTCATATAAATCAGGGAGGAGGAGGGGAGTAGCGACATTGATATCAACCAAAATTACATTTGAAAAAAAATCAGAACACAAAGATAAAGAAGGGAGGTACAGTTTGGTAATTGGGCGGCTAGAGGGAGAAGATATCACCCTGCTGAATGTATATGCACCACCAGGGGCTAAATGGAAATTTTATAAAAATGTATTCGACCTAATGATAACTAAAGCCCAAGGTTTAGTGATATGTGGTGGAGACTTCAATCTAAGACTGAATCCATACTGGGATGCAACAGGTAATTCTTCACATCAAAATAACACTCAAAATAGGAAAACTCGGATGCTACTAAAAGAAATGGGATCTGTGACGTATGGAGGGAATTCAACCCCAATGTAAAAGATTATACTTTTTATTCAACGCCACATTCATCTTACTCAAGGATTGATTACTTTTTTAGGTTTAATAGAGACATTGGAAGAGTAAAAACATGTAAAATAGGACTGATGGATCTCTCTGACCACAGTCCGATCTATATGGACTTAAACATCCAAAAATACACAAATAATACATTTTCCTGGAGGTTAAATTCAAATGTCCTGAAAGGACCACTGAAAGATGAATTGGAATCAGATATTTTCAGATATTTGGAAGAAAACAATAATGGAGAAGTATCCCCTTTAATACTGTGGGATGCGTGCAAAGCTGTAATAAGGGGAAAAATTATTGCAAAACTGGCAACCCAAAAGAAACTGAGACAAGAAAAACTAATCACACTAGAGTCAGAACTCAAGAACCTAGAAAAAGAACAAAAAGACAACACTCATTCTAATGGCTCGCTCAAGATTAAAGAAATTAAAAATCAAATAAATGAGATCTACACAATAGAAATCTAGAAGAAACTTACATTTCTGAAACAAAAACACTAAGAAGCAGGCAGTAAATCGGCAAAATTACTAGCCTATAAATTGAGGAAACAACAAACAGAAAGAGCAATCTACAAAATCAGAGACCCAGTATCAAAGGAAATAAAATTCAGAATTCAGGATATTCTTAAAAGCTTCGAGAATTACTACAAGAACTTATACTCCCACAAAAAACATAAAAACGCATCCGAGACATTCCTAAACACATTAAACCTTCCCCAACTTACGGAATCACAAAATAAAACACTACTGTCAGAAATACAACCTAAAGAATTGGAAAAAGCAATTATGAAACTTAAAGCTAACAAATCCCCAGGAGCAGATGGCTATACAGCAGAATGGTACAAAACCTTTAAACAGCAACTATCTCCTCTCCTCTTGAAAACATTTGACTATGTCCTCCACACAGGGGAAATCCCCCCCTCCTGGAGAGAAGGGGTCATTGCAGTTATACCTAAACCTGAAAAGGATAAACTAGAATGTTCCAACTACAGACCAATCAGTGTATTAAATCAGGACTATAAGCTTTTTACCATTATCCTTGCCAAAAGGTTAGAAAACATACTGACAGACTTAATTCACTTAGACCAAACAGGTTTTATAAGACAAACACAAGACAACATTCAACGCACTTTACACATAATTCATCATATAAAAAATATAACTTAAATGCAGTCATACTGGGATTAGATGCTGAAAAAGCATTTGATTCGGTTGACTGGTCTTTCCTATATAGAATCTTATCCAGTTTCAATTTTCATAACAACTTCATTAGAACTATACAGGCATTATATAAAAAACCAACAGCTAAAATAAGGATTAACGGTAATTTATCATCATCTTTTGAGCTGGAAAGAGGATGTCGTCAAGGCTGCCCCCTGTCTCCACTGCTCTTTGCAATCTTCATAGAACCTCTGAGCCAATGGATAAGACAAAATCAAAAAATTCAAGGTATTACACTTGGTCAGAAGGAACATTCATGGTCCATTCTTGGTCCTTTACTTTTCAGCATTTTTATTAATGACTTGCCGTTACACTGCTCAGCTGCAACATGCCAACTTTATGCAGATGATGCAGTTATTTACACAGCTGCCAAGACTCCAGCACAGGCTGCAGATGTACTGTCTACAAGTATGGTTGATGTCCAAGAGTGGCTCCTCAAGAACCATCTATTGCTGAACCTTCAGAAAACAGTCTCAATGTGCTTTTCAATCAAAAAATGTAACCTGCAACATTTTAAAGTTAATATACATGATCATGACATCAGTTTAGCTACAGAATTCAAATACCTTGGCATTGTACTAGATCCTCAACTCAAATTTAATCTTCATATAAAGAAAATTTCAAAAACAGTAAAAAAAAATCTGAACTGCTTTAAATTAATTAGATATTACATACCTTACGAAGCAGCTGCACTGTATATGCATTCTATGGTTTTTTCTCATATATCATACTGTTTGACAGTCTGGGCTCAAGCAGCCCCTTCCACAATAAGACATATAGGTTCATTATATAATCAAACCCTAAAAATCTTGGACAAAAAGCCCATTAGGTGGCATCACTGTAATGTTTTAAAAAAATACAACCTATTGAGTTTTGAGAGCTTCATTGACCTCTGTCTTCTGAAATTAACGTTCAAATGTTTCCATAAATCAGCACCCGAGCCACTTGCTGGTTTCGTCCAAAGACAGGACAGCAGCAGAGCCACCAGGAGTTCTGTTAACAATAACTGTAAAATATTCCACCGCAGAACCACATTTGGACAAACAGCTTTCTCTATAAAGGGCAGTCACATCTGGAACACAATGCCAAATGAAATTAAAATAATAACGGACTTTAAAACATTCACTAAAAATGTTAAAAACTGGCTGAAAAATAAACAAGAATGTACTCATGTATGAATTATTTGTCTGCAAAGTGAGAGTGAATGAAGGGAAGGAATAAATGTGTTTGTTTATAGTGAGTGACGGAGGGAGGAAGGCCTGAAATAGGCAAATGTGAGTTATGTTATATGTGTTAAATGTGAGTCAGGCTGTTATATTTGTGTATTTATAATATTTTATAATATATGTGTATTTATAATATTTATAATATTTATGTTAAATGTGAGTCAGGCTGTTATATTTGTGTATTTATAATATTTATAATTGTGTATTTATAATTTTTCTGCATTGATGTATGTGGTTATTGTGTATATTTTTTATCTTGATTCTTTTTTCTAAAGCCCATCCAGGGACAAGAGTTGCAAATTAGCTAATAGCTATACACTCTATGTGCAACACATCAGATTGATTGTCTTTGATTAATTGTCTATGTTTATTGCACTGTCCCTGTCAAATAAACTAATCTACTACTACTACATAAAATAGCACTCTTTACTGATGACATTTTAATATACCTAGGGCAACCAGACACTTCTTTACCAGAACTAATCTCAGTTTTTTCAGACTATGGAGATTTATCGGGGTACAAATTAAACATGCATAAAACCCAAGTTTTAACATTCAACTATGACCCAAATCATTATTCACTAAGTGAACTCAAAACTAACTGGGAGTTGGAATCTATGAAATATCTGGGGTTCAATATCCCAAAACAACTCGACAAAATTATAACACTAAACTATGATCCACTGGTGACAAAAATAAAATCTGACCTAGCAAGATGGAATATGATACCATTCTTAGGTACTGCACAAAGAATTGAAGCAGTCAAAATGAATATACTTCCACGTCTTCTATACCTTTTCCAAACAATACCGGTAGAACCTCCCAAAAAAACATGGCAGGAGCTAGACAGAAGGATCTCAAGATTCATATGGCAGGGCAAGAGACCTAGAATCAGATATAGAACCCTACAGCTAAACAAAGTCAAAGGTGGGCTCACGCTGCCAAATATCGGGGACTATTTTATAGCTGCACAAATTAAAACTTTAGTAGAGATATGTAACCCAGTCTACACTGCACAATGGAAGGAGATGGAATGCCAAATAACAAGTGACATCCCCCTACAGGCGATAATAGGGAACAATGCCTTACCTAAACTCTTGAATAACACTAACCCATGGATAGAGACCCCGCTAAAAATTTGGTTTAAGATAGTCAGAGAGAATCAAGCTAAAGAGCCCTATCGACTTCTGCAATGGATTGCCTATGATCAAGACTTTACCCCCAATAAAACAGACACTAGATTTAAAGAGTGGAAAGAGAAAGGGCTGATAAAATATTACGATTTTTTTAAAGGGCAAACTTTAAGAAGTTTTGAAGATTTGAAAAAACAAGGTCTAATAAATGAAGATCTTTACAGGTTCTTTCAGCTTAGACACCACATAAACAATATACTTAAAAAGGAGGATTTGGAAAGGGCCCAGTCAGGTGTTCTGAAGGTCTTCTTAATGGCATATAAAGGGATCCCAGGGATCAGATACATTTCTAAAATATACCAAGGTCTTCAAGACTTAAAAGGAGACAACACATCATATATAAAAGAGAGATGGGAAAAAGAGGGGAATTTCACTTTACAATTGGAAATATGGGAAAAGCTAAATAGACAGCAATGGAAAAGTACCTCATCCCTGCAGTGGAGAGAATTTGGATGGAAAAATTTGGTAAGATTTTTCAGAACACCTGCACAAAACCAATTTACCCATAAGGGGTTGAACTGTTGGCGCTTGTGTGGTGAAAAGACTGCAAATCATTTTCATGTGTTTTGGTCATGCCCAGTTATCCACCAATATTGGACCAATGTACAGACAATATTGGGGAAAATATTCAAAATAACAGCTCCCTTTTCGTTTGTAACTTTGTATTTGGGTTTACTACCGGACTCACTGGAAAGACGAGGAGATAAATACTTATTCAATGTTTTAATATTGGCAAGTAAAAAAGCCCTAACTAAAAAATGGATGCTGAAGGACTGTCCTACACCTGAAGATTGGATTAAGGTGATTCAAGACATTTACTCGATGGAAAAGTTGACATTTGCACTGAGACAGGACATGGATGGGTTCATGAGCTTTTGGCAACCCTGGATCGCATATGTGTCTTCCATTAGATCTAATCTTTGACAAATACCATTTCAATGATGGTCCCGCTCTTTGTTCCAACACTACTCAGATGCTCTTTTACTTTTAATTACTTAATTTTCTGTTTGTTTGTTTTTTGCTGTTCTGTTTGTTTGTTTATTCATTTTTTTTATTTAATTCTCTTTAATTTCACTTTTTCTTTCACTTTAAAAAAAAAGGGGGGGTGTTGTAATAACTATCCTACCAATGTTGTCAAATAGCAAAAAATAAGGGAACGTGTGATGAAAATGAAAACAATGCAATGCTGTAATGACCTGTATACCCTTTACAAAAACTTAAATTAAAAAAAAAAAAGCCTCCACCCTCTCCACACACTTCTTGCCTATATATAGAGGAGGCGGCTCACTGCTATGCTTCCTAAAATCAATAATGAGTTCTTTTGTTTTGTTTTTTTGTATTCAATAGCAGATTATGATCTGATCACCATCTCACCAGTTTCTGGACCTCATCTCTGTATGCGGACTCATCTCCTCCTGATATGAGCCCCACTACTGCTGTGTCATCTGCAAACTTCACTATAATGTTTGTGGGATGAACAGGTATGCAGTCATATGTGTACAATGAATACAAAGTGGGGCTCAACACACAGCCCTGTGGCGAGCCTGTGTTAAGCATGACTGTAGAGGAGGAATGGGGTCCGAGTCTAACAGTCTGTGTTCTGTTTGTTAGGAAGTCCTGAATCCAGCTGCAAGTGTGAGTAGGCAGAACAAGCTGAAGCAATTTGGTGATGAGAATGTTGGGAATAATTGTATTAAATGCTGAGCTATAGTCCACAAACAACATTCTTACATAGCGCCCCTTGTCTTCTAAATGGCTGAATGCCGAGTGGAGAGCTATAGCAATAGCATCTTCAGTGGATCTGCTCCACCTGTAGGCAAACTGGAACCGATCAAAGTCTGGGGGGAGACTAGGCAAAAGATGTTTCAATACCATTTTCTCAAAGCACCTCAAAACAATGGGTGTTAATGCTACTGGTCGATAGTCATTCAGACTGCGAATAATATGTTTTTTAGGCACAGGAATAATGACTGCAGATTTTAAACACTGTGGAACAACGGCTGCCTTGAGAGACAAATTAAAAATGTCAGTCAAAACAGAGCATAGCTGATCTGCACATGCTCTGAGCACCTTTCCTGGTACTCCATCGGGACCAGTATCCTTTCTCGGGTGAACTGCTCTCAGTGTCTGTCTCACCTCATGATCCTGCAGGGTAAGCACATCAGAGCTGGCATTCAATAACATCAGTGGGTCGAGGCGAGGTGTATTTGCCTCAAACTGTGCGAAAAAGCAGTTCAGTTCTTCTGCCAGTGAGGCGCTGATGTCACTGGAAATGATGCTGCTGCCCTTATAGTTTGTGATATGGTGAAAGCCTTGCCATACTCATCTCGAATCATTATCAGAAAAATGGTCCTCGACTTTCTTCTTATAGGTCTGTTTAGCCTCCTTATTGCCTTTCTTCAGATTAGCCCAGGCAGTGCTATACAGATCTGTATCCCCTGGCCTGAAGGCTGTATCACGGGCTCTGAGGAGTGCCTGGACTTCTTTTGTCATCCAAGGCTTCTGGTTAGGAAAAACCCTGATGCGTTTTTCCACAGTCACCTGGTTCATACAGTAGGTGATGTAGCATAATATAGTCTGTGTGTACATTTCCAGATCCTCATTCAATTCAATTCACTTCAAATTTATTTATATAGCATCATTTCACAACAACAGTCATCTCATAGCACTATCAACTGGAGGGGGAACCCCCACAGTTGCAGAAAGACCCCAGCAATCAGGCGATCCCCTGTGAGCAAGCACTTGGCGACGGTGGAGAGGAAAAACTCCCTTTTAACAGGAAGAAACCTCCAGCAGAACCAGGCTCAGGGAGGGGCAGTCATCTGCTGCGACTGGCTGGGGGGTGAGGGGATAGAGAAGAAGAAAAGAACAGACATGTAGAGAGCAAACAGCACGATGGGAACTCAATCTATGGGAGAGAACAACCAAATGTTAATGACCAGCAAAAAAAATATTTCATTGAGAGTGAGGAAAGGAGTGAGGCCCAGTGCATTACTGGAGGTCCCCCGGCTGACTAAACCTATTAGCGGCATAACTAAGGGAGGGTTCAGAAACACATGATCCCTCCCTAATTGTAGGCTATATCAAAAAGGTAGGTTTTAGCCCTTTTCTTAAAAACAGAGATCGAGTCTGACTCCTGAATCCAGATTGGCAGCTGATTCCACAGGAGAGGAGCTTGATAACTGAAGGCTCTGCCTCCCATTGTACTTTTGGAGATTCTAGGTATTACAAGTATTCCTGCATTTTGGGAGTATATTGCTCTGTTAGGATAATATGGTAGTATCAGATCTTTTAAATAAAAAGGAGCCTGATTGTTTAGAGCTTTGTAAGTAAGAAGAAGGATTTTAAACTTAATTCTAAACTCTATGGGAAGCCAATGAAGGGAGGCCAGAACCGGAGAGATATGATCTCTCTTTCTAGTACCTGTTAAAACTCTTGCTGCAGCATTTTGGATCAGTTGAAGACTTTTTAAAGATGTTTTAGGACAGCCTGATAATAAAGAATTACAATAATCTAATCTCGAGCTAACAAAAGCGTGGATCAGTTTCTCAGCATCACTCTGAGACAAGATGGTCCTAATCTTGCCAATATTATGCAAATGATAGAAGGCAGTCTTAGAAACAAATTTAATATGTGAATTGAAGGACAAATCCTGATCAAAAATAACTCCAAGGTTCCTCACAGAGCTATTAAGAGAAAGAGTAACCGCATCCAAACTGAAAGTT